>OX336389.2:428532460-428671439 GCA_946902985.2 Meconema thalassinum
AACATGGCTTGACCACACTGTATTATTGTGTACTCGGTACACAAACCATAGATAGAGTGTATTGTTTAAGGTCACTCTCTTTGCAAACATAGTCAGAGACTGTTGATGGTTAACAATTGCATTAATAGTGGGACATAGGGATAGCAATTAAGAAAAACAGACAATACACATACACTATTTTTATTTATTTAATGTAAGTACTTGTACAATAGTTATATACAAACTACAACTCTCTTTTGTCTATAACTATCTAGTCCTTTTCGATCCACTTGCATATCAAGGGCAGATGACTTTGTAGTTCAGCCCCTTAAAACAACAACAACACTACTTCTTGCATAGTCTGTGATGTTGATGACTCTTGAGGCGTGGAAGATGGATACAACATAACTTTTACAACAGGGGTTAAACGTTGCTCAACAAACAATGCACTATTTTGAGTAGCAACATCTTTCTCTTATACTAACTTTTTAGCATTCTGATGATATTTTGTCAACACCATCAGTGTTTTGTCTGGAGCACTACATTGATGATCACTCACACTTAAAACCACACCATTTCTACTTTTCATATTGCCTCGACATTTTGTTGACCTCTGTTTTGAGCATTGCCAGAATATTATTCCTTTTACATTTTGTCGTCTATAGTTATAAGAGTAGCCTTTATAGAGTACACGTTGTTTACCTCGGTAGTTGTAGTAAGTTCCAAAGTAGTAACTAACCTGTTAGTATGATTTGCACACTACAAAGGTTATCTCTGTTCTGGTAATAGAATTATTTAGCGTTGGCTTTTATATTTAATATGTACAGTTAAAAGTGATAGAAAAGTGGTAGAAATGTGGTAGCAAAGTGGTAGACAAGTGGTAGACAATTGGTAACATAGTGGTAGAAAAGTGGTAGCAAAGTGGTAGAAAAGTGGTAGAAAAGTGGCAGAAAAGTAGTAGAAAAGTGGTAGCAAAGTGGTAGAAAAGTGGTAGCAAACTAGAAAAGTGGTAGAAAAGTGGCAGAAAAGTAGTAGAAAAGTGGTAGCAAAGTGGTAGAAAAGTGGTAGCAAACTAGAAAAGTGGTAGCAAAGTGGTAGAAAATATTACATGTATTGTTAAGAAATAGTTTAAGCGGTTACATGGATTCATTACACTATAATTTTAGCATTACGAAGCTCATTTTCTATATCCAAAAGTTCTTCCTCATATTTAGTATGACCAGCCTGTTTACAGGTATGCAAGTACTGAAGCCGCTGGATTAGCTTACTGGGATTGTTCCAGTAAACAAATTTAACAAATGATTTTTTTGGGTGTAAACCATTATCATCATCATCATCATCATTATCATGATAATCATCATCATCATCATGGTTATCATCATCAATATAATTATCATCAATATAATCATCATCACTATTACTATCTAATCCTTTTTGTTCATCTTGCAATGCAACAACCTTTGGCATAGTTTGTGTTGTCTTTGATAGTGTTAGAGGTTTCTTAGACGTTAACGACTGTCCTAACATGTCTTTTTCAGGAGATAATAAATGCTCTTTAACAAACAAAGCACTATCTTGAGCCAAACTATTTTTTTCTTGGTCTTGCTTTTTTACCTTGGTTAGAGTATTTTGTCCATTTAAATGAGTATTATTTTGAGATTTACAATGATGATCGATTGAAATAAGTATGTTGGAGCCTTTTGTCTTAATCATTCCTCGACACTTTTTAGATCGTTGTTTCGAACAGCACCAAATAACAGTTCCATTTTTATTAGTTCTTTTTACAATATATGCATATCCTTTATAGTAAGCACATGGCTTACCATAGCTAGTCGTTGATACTTCCATGCCAACTGTTAAGCATAAACTAATCTCTAGTAAAGTTAACTCGATAATAAAAATGATTGTTTGTAGTATGTGCAGTTTAAAGTAAGAGCAAAAGTGAGAGTCAAATGGTAGAAAAGTGTTAGCAAAGTGGTGGAAGAGTGGTAGCAGTTTATAGTAGTCATGATCTTTTTTACCAGAATGTGATTTGAGTAAATGTAATTTCTAATCCTTAGCAGTGAGTAGTCAGTTAGTCTTGGTTCAGACAAGCGTAAACAGTTCTCCAATGAATCAGAGATCAAGATTTTCATTATGAAACAGTTGTGTAACCAATTAGGTATCGGTACTTGATAGCTTTACACATGAAAAAAATTCCAACATATCTGACATGAATTACATGATTTGAAAGTTGACAAAGAATATCCAATAAACCATTGTAGTTACAATGTCAAACACACAAAGACAAAATCAGCATGAACTTTTAAGTTACAGGAAAATTCTATGAAATAGACTATGCAGGAAATTTGGAAATACACATCAGAAGTTTGCAACACCATCCTTCTAGCCTATATAAATTATCGACATGGAAAGTGTGCACTGCCCCAAACATTAAACCAAAAAGGGCTCGTCCAAAAAGGGCGTCAACAGGGACCAGTCCAAAGGACAAATCAACAGGAATCAATGAAAAGGGGAAAGCGCGTCATGTAAGTCGTTGCGCGCCGCCGTGCGAACATAGGTGTTTATCAGCAGTCTCCGGCAATGTTTGGGAGAGTAACCTTGAAAAGTAGCTGAAACTCGGTAGTCGAAAGCATAGCTTGACCCGTTTCTTACCTATATGACAAGGTTAGGTTAGGTAAATTTAGGTTATGTTAGGTGAGCTGAGGTTAAGTCTTAAAATATTCCCTCTCTTATGTGTTCAAAGTCGATTCACCCTGAACAGTCAGCCGAAACTTTAAATATGTATATATCATTACATAAAGAATTAAAGCAAACTTAATTAATTATGAATGGCGTTTTTTTTTGTGTTACTGTTCAATGTAGACAGAATATATGCATTAAATGATAGACTCAACACAAAATGTTTTGATTGTTGACTTGTGTTATTGATAAATTGGTTTAATGCTTGGGGCAGGCTCCAACATACTTATTTCAATCGATCATCATTGTAAATCTCAAAATAATACTCATTTAAATGGACAAAATACTCTAACCAAGGTAAAAAAGCAAGACCAAGAAAAAAATAGTTTGGCTCAAGATAGTGCTTTGTTTGTTAAAGAGCATTTATTATCTCCTGAAAAAGACATGTTAGGACAGTCGTTAACGTCTAAGAAACCTCTAACACTATCAAAGACAACACAAACTATGCCAAAGGTTGTTGCATTGCAAGATGAACAAAAAGGATTAGATAGTAATAGTGATGATGATTATATTGATGATAATTATATTGATGATGATAACCATGATGATGATGATGATTATCATGATAATGATGATGATGATGATGATAATGGTTTACACCCAAAAAAATCATTTGTTAAATTTGTTTACTGGAACAATCCCAGTAAGCTAATCCAGCGGCTTCAGTACTTGCATACCTGTAAACAGGCTGGTCATACTAAATATGAGGAAGAACTTTTGGATATAGAAAATGAGCTTCGTAATGCTAAAATTATAGTGTAATGAATCCATGTAACCGCTTAAACTATTTCTTAACAATACATGTAATATTTTCTACCACTTTGCTACCACTTTTCTAGTTTGCTACCACTTTTCTACCACTTTGCTACCACTTTTCTACTACTTTTCTGCCACTTTTCTACCACTTTTCTAGTTTGCTACCACTTTTCTACCACTTTGCTACCACTTTTCTACTACTTTTCTGCCACTTTTCTACCACTTTTCTACCACTTTGCTACCACTTTTCTACCACTATGTTACCAATTGTCTACCACTTGTCTACCACTTTGCTACCACATTTCTACCACTTTTCTATCACTTTTAACTGTACATATTAAATATAAAAGCCAACGCTAAATAATTCTATTACCAGAACAGAGATAACCTTTGTAGTGTGCAAATCATACTAACAGGTTAGTTACTACTTTGGAACTTACTACAACTACCGAGGTAAACAACGTGTACTCTATAAAGGCTACTCTTATAACTATAGACGACAAAATGTAAAAGGAATAATATTCTGGCAATGCTCAAAACAGAGGTCAACAAAATGTCGAGGCAATATGAAAAGTAGAAATGGTGTGGTTTTAAGTGTGAGTGATCATCAATGTAGTGCTCCAGACAAAACACTGATGGTGTTGACAAAATATCATCAGAATGCTAAAAAGTTAGTATAAGAGAAAGATGTTGCTACTCAAAATAGTGCATTGTTTGTTGAGCAACGTTTAACCCCTGTTGTAAAAGTTATGTTGTATCCATCTTCCACGCCTCAAGAGTCATCAACATCACAGACTATGCAAGAAGTAGTGTTGTTGTTGTTTTAAGGGGCTGAACTACAAAGTCATCTGCCCTTGATATGCAAGTGGATCGAAAAGGACTAGATAGTTATAGACAAAAGAGAGTTGTAGTTTGTATATAACTATTGTACAAGTACTTACATTAAATAAATAAAAATAGTGTATGTGTATTGTCTGTTTTTCTTAATTGCTATCCCTATGTCCCACTATTAATGCAATTGTTAACCATCAACAGTCTCTGACTATGTTTGCAAAGAGAGTGACCTTAAACAATACACTCTATCTATGGTTTGTGTACCGAGTACACAATAATACAGTGTGGTCAAGCCATGTTGAGGCAATAGTTATATCAGGTAAGGGATTCGAACCCTTGCTTTCTTGTACAGAAAATTTGAACTTAAGTCAAACACCATAACCACTCGGTCAACCTGACAGTTACTAATTTAATTATTTTTGTGGACTTGAGTGTTTATAAAACTTTTTCCAGTATACATTGACTAAACCACTTGTTTGTTTTGAAATATAGATTTTTTTTTTTTTGACCATAACATTGCAGTTATGAGTCTTGTGAACTGGGTGTTTAATATAGGGTTAAAGGCATTTTAAAATAATTTTAGAAAAGCTCTTAGGTATCGTGTCATGGGTTTTAGTAATGCATTACTGTTCGTTGACTAACATTTACCGTTACACAACATTATTTTGGTGAGCTCTACATGTTGTTGTTTGAGTCGTCAGTCTTTTGACTGGTTTGATGCAGATCTCCATGCCTCCCTCCCCCGAGCGAAACGTCTCATCTCTATATAGCTACCACACCCTACATTCAAGGCTATCTGTTTAACATATTATAACCTTGGATCTCCCCTACAAGCTCTTGGGTTCAATTCCTAGATTTAACACAAACTTTTAAAAGCGGTATGACAACTAAAACTAGTCTACTCAGTCTCGGGTGGTCCAAATAAGTAGAGAGGGTTTGATTCACACCTCAACCATAGAGCACCATGTTATTTTTATTTTTTTAATAATGATAGCCATTTGTTCAATTTCACATTTCACACATTGCAATTTGTCAATTTTCCATTTGCATTTTTTTTAAATGACAGTTTGATGATTTTCAATTTCATGATTTGGAAACATGGATTTTTCCATTTTCATATTTACACATTTGTCAATTTCCCATTTGCATATATTTTCTTAAATGTCCGTTTAAGGTTTTTAAATTTTGTCTATATGGAAACATGGATTTTCCATTTTGCTGTTTACAAATTTTGTATATATTTATTTTGTGTATGTTGAAAAAGATCGATATTTCCAAAACAAGATTTTTTATTTTTCATTTTATGATTTTGTAAATGATCTTAATGTGAGTGCTTGACCATGGATTTTCCATTTTGCTGTTTACAAATTTTTTATATATTTATTTTGTGTATGTTGAAAAACTATATTTCCAAAACAAGATTTTTTATTTTTCATTTTATGATTTTGTAAATGATCTTAATGTGAGTGCTTGACCATGGCAATAATACAGTCTATCTATGTGTTAGCGGAACCATAGAGTCTTATTACTACTGCAAGTAAGAATGTTTTACAAAATAACGGCTATCTACCACTGCATTTGAAAAACAAAACTATCGAAAAAAAATACTATTTACCATTCATTCATATATAAGTGTTAATTCTCCCTCTCCCCACCCTACCTCATCGTATTTTCTCTGGTCAAACAATCAATGCTACCGATACATACACAAGCTTCCTATGTCTCTCTCTATATATATGTTTTCTCTGCTCCACAAGATAAAAATTATGGTTGCTGGATTGTATCCTGCACTGTTTATGCGACATACCATTGCCAGTTCATAAAACCGTTAGGTAGTTCTCTACACATAGCGATTTTACCACTGCTCTACCTACGCCTTTTGCTTGTTTGGCTTTCTTACAGGCTAGTATGCGATAGGCAGCATTAACTGTATATCAAACCCAGTCCACCTTTGTATTTGCAATCTAAGTAATAATTTGAAAAGAGACAAGTGTAATCAGTTTTAAACATTATCTCTGCTTTTTTGTTTGTTTGTTTGTTTATGACATGTATATTAACCTAAAATCAAACCCTAGTCTACCTTAGTGAAAGGCTAACAGTTTAACCACTGCGTTACCATACCCTTCTTTCTTAGTTTGATTCATTCTAGGCCTTAGAGCTAGAAATCGAGTTACGATCTCCAGTGCAAGAGGCACATGTGCTCACCACTATAGCATGTAATGGTTAGCTGGTAACATTAGACAAACGAAAATGATTGTATTTCTGTTAGCCAAGCATTTCTGTCATTTGCCTACTGTGTGAGCACTGCCAGCAAGACAGTTTAGTTTAGAACAAGCGTGTGTGTGTGTGTGTGTGTGTGTATGTGTGTATAGATTATTAGCCTCAAGTATTTAAAGCTTGTTGTGTGTAGCGACCATCTTGCTCAGTAACCACTGAGTAAGTTTTAACAGTTAACTCATAAAAACAGCATAGGATAGTTGTGTGTGTGTGGTTCATGTACTTGGGAATATGCATTAGCACCATGCGCTAGCTTTACCTTGCCCTCTAGGGGTAGAGCGTTATCCCTTCCTTTGGACATTGCCAATGACTGCATTCCCCCACAAGTTTTACACTTAAGCTCTTGGCTTGTTCTTGATTAGGTTTGGTTTGCTTTAGGCTTGGTTTGGTTCAGTTGGGTTTGATTCGACTTGGTTCAGTTTAGTTTAATGTAGTCACCATTTTTTAATTTTTAGCTACACTCTTTAACCAATTAATTAATGATAGTCTACTCTTAATTCTTGAATCGATAAATTGAATTTTGTGTGCACTGTTTGTCAATCCATGCCTACAACCTATACTCCCTATGTACTACAGTCAGATCTGAAAACAAGTTCCAATGGTCAAAGACGTGTCAGTCACCATACATATATCCTACAATAATTCTTTCTTTACCTAGCTAGATTTCGTCACTCACAGTAAACATCTTACATTATGGGTTTGCAATATATTAAGAAAAGCAAAAGTCCATGATCTTGTTGTTTTGGGTCTTTTTTGGGGAAATTCATAAGCCATAAAAAGAATGACATCATGTCAAGTTCTGAGTGGATCTTGTATGTCAAAATCCCATTATCGGTTTATAAAATCTCAAGGCCATGCCCTAGCAGTTTTGGATTATTTCAATCAATGAGTCCACCATAGGAAACATCGAAAAAATAAATACCCTTAAAACAAGTCGTCACATGACCCTCTCCGAACAATGCTTCGCAAAATATAAATTCATCCATTGAACATTGAACATGATCGGCGACATCATCCTAGCTTCCCCCTCCCACCATGGTTGCCATATCGTTTGACCTTCAAGTGTCCTCAGCATCTCTGTGCTTTTTTTCATTGCCCTGTTGTCAAGTCAAGTCAATGCATTCCAATAAGCTCAAATAACATTCACATCCTGTCAGTCTGCCCCAGCAAGTTTGTTTTCTATACTCACTTCAAGCAACATATAACCAAGTTCTGTTTGTTCTATCTAAAGCCAACTTCATCGGATCAAGGAATTATCATTTGTCATGTCACTCATAATCGTTTACACGTTAAATACCCCCTTCAGGGGGTTTAGGAATTAGGAATTCCATCATAGGAAAAATCAGAAAACGAACCCTCGATCCGCCGTCTCATCGAAACAGCGAATACTGTATTGGTATATCACCACCGTGGCCAGTAATAGCTTCGTTGAAACACGTGTCCAGTGGTATCGTCTCTTTCTATCTACAACCACTCGTCATGAACATTTTAGACAAATTTGAGAAAAGTTTTAAAAACTGAAATGTTTTCAACAAAAGTGTCGTTAGGCCCTTTCACATTTTTTAAAACATAAATACTATATTCGAAAGGGGGAGAGGGGAGGGGCGTCACCCCGAGTCCTACGACCCCTCGTATACGTCTCTGGCGTTATTGGTTTGTGAGATATAACAGAAAGTCTAAAATCACAGTTTTACAACAAAAAATTCTGTTTCCCTCATTCTCAAAAACTTTAACCTATTACAAAAATAAAAAGGGTTTCGAGATAAGCCATTTGACACGTCATAGGACCAAATCCGACCAGGCATTCGTGAAATATCGGAAAAAGTCTAAAATCACGGTTTTACCCCCAAAAAGCCTGTTTCCCTCATTCTCAAAACTTTAACCTATTAATAACATGTATAGGGCTTCGAGACAAGCGATTTGACACGTCACACGTCCAAATCCGACCTTGCGTTCGAGAGATATCGGCAAACTTCGTAGGAAAGTAGGCGACTATCTGGTTCTCTCCTCACCACCAAAACCCCTTCTTATCAATCATTTTTTTTTCAAAGAGCTCGCCCTCTTACAAAAATCCCAAGTGCGCATGCGTAAAAAACAAAAACAAAAATATTAATCCATATCGGCAGCCAGCCAAACGCATGCGCGATATGAGCAACCACGTTTAAGTTCATTTTAGCAGCGCATCTTATACATGTCGCATTTGAAAAGAGACTTTCACTAAAAAAAATACAATTTCACCCTATAGTAGGGGTAGGTTTTTTTTAGGGGTTGAAATGAGTGGTCCATTTGAAAGGGGGCGTTAGCCCGAGTCCAACGACACCTCATTTGTCAAAATCGGACCATGGGTTTGCGAGATATCGACTTTGCCCCTGAATGTATTGCGGGTTAGTATATGACGTCAGAGGGAGAGGTGGTGGGGTGGGGCAGAACTCCTAGTAGCCCCCTACTACTAAGTTACACTCGGTCACATTCGACTACCTTCGACAGTCGCCCGAACCGGTCCCCTCCCCCACTTCCATCCACAAGCTATATAGGCAATGCACACCAGCCAGCTCAGTCAGTTGGCTGGCCAACACAGGTCGGCTAACAACTGGGTCTGCTTCCAAGCCAGACCTTCCACCCTTTCCCCTCCCCTCCCCCCCCCCCCCCCCTCCCCTCCCCCAAGCCCCCCAGGGAACGCCTGGGGGGGCACGTAACCACGAGAAACCATGGATGACCTTGAAATCTGTCCAGGACCGGCTTAGCCCTACTACTCCCCTGCCACCACGATGGTCAGATTATTTCACCTTCAAGCGTCTTGGTCATTTTTTCCATTGCACCTGTTGTCAAGTCAGATCGGAGCCTTCCAATAAGCTCAAATGACCTTCACCTCCTGCTCGTTTGTTTTCGGTACTCGCTTCGACCAACATAGAATCAAGTTCTCATCACCGTTTACACGTTAAAGGTAAAATATCAGAAAAACGCACGCTCGCTCTTTCATACACCGACCCGCCGAAATAGCGATTGATCTATTAAGCATGGTCCTTGTGGTTAGCGACAGGTTCGTTGAAACACACACACACCCAGCCGTATCGTCTCTCTCAACCACCACGCTTCATGGACATTATAAACAGGTAAAGAAAAAAAAACGTTATTTCAACATGTATGGCGTTAGGCCCTTTGTGAATTATTTTTTTGGAAAAAAAATCTACCACATTTGAAAGGGGGCGTTAGCCCGAGTGCTAGGACACCTCGTACACGTCTCTAGCGTTATTGGTTCGTGAGATATCGGCAAAAATCACAAAAAAACGTGTTTACCCCAAAATCGAGTTTCCAATTTTTTTTAAAAAATATCTAGAGTGGTCCATAGCAAAGAGGACGTCACTCCGAGTCCTTGGACCCGTCGTACACGCCTCTAGCATACTTGGTTCGCGAGATATAGCAAAAAGTCTAAAATCACGTTTTTACCCCAAAAAGACCGTGTTTCCAGTTTTTCACCTTTTCGACACCTACATTCCCGTAAAGAGCACAACGAGACGAAAAAAACGAATCCAAGCACGCCTTCCTAGCATCACTCCTTCCATTCCAAGGTCGCAGGGGCTCACAACTTCCTAAGTGGAGCAGCTCCCCCCTCATCCCACTACTGCACTGCACTAGAATATGTAAAAATAAACCGTGGCACCACAGCCCATGAAGAGCCTGGTCTACCAAGTGACCGCTGCCCAGCCATTCCTCCTACAGATTGAGGGGTGATGCGTGGTCAGCGCGTCGGATCCCCTCCGCCGTTAACCTTAGGAAGTTTGACAGAAAATATGAGGAGTCCAGCTCAAGTAAGTGGAAGCGACGCTGGACTCAGCTAAGGTCCCGTGGTCGACAATCCAAGTCTCACTGTCTCTGAGGTGTGTTTTAAAAAACGTTGAAGAGTGATCAAAGCTTCCAGCCATCCCAGTGGGGAGTATTAAGCCTACACTTCCTTGAACAAGACATCAAATAAATTGAAATTACAAGAAGTTCGTTAATAAAAGTACTAGCCTAGTGTTGTAGTGCACTTCCCTTCGCAGAGAGGTAACGTGTATTTTTTTTATTATAAAGTTTGAAAATGGATTTGTTGCAATCAAGCACTCAGCGGGGTTGGGTATCATCAAATCATTTTTAAGTCGAAATTCTTTATAATTCCTTGACATTTTGAACAGCATTGAATGTAATTTATAAAAGTAGTATTGTATAACTGTCTTGTATTTTTTTAAAGGAGTGTGTTTACATATTTATAATTTTGTACCCCGCCCGATTCATTGGACACAATCGTGTTGAGTAACTGTTACAATGTAGCGTGTGCATCTACAATATGTTTCGGAACCTCAAACTCATCAGCCCCATGGAATGTAGGCCTACCTCATGCCATTTTGGTGACAGCACTTGTAATAAGGCTCGGCGTGGGAAGAAGACGGCCGTAGTCTTCAGTTAGGTACGTCCCAGCGTTCGCCTGGAGTAAAAGTACAAGGGGCACCGTAGATTTCTCCCACCCTCCAAAATTCCAGCTACCTCGGTTGCATTTGAACTCGTGATCTTGGGATCATGAGGTGGACATACACATCCACGGAGACAGAGTTGATCTGGTGGGAGGGGTCAGTCACTTTCCACTCCATCCTGGTTCCAACAGGGTCACGTATATAGTCTAAACGGGAGACTCTGACCCATCCCTTTACTCACTTACTTACTTAATTACTTACTTACTTACTTACTTACTTCATTGTATAGCATGTCAGTTATAACCTGTATTCTCACGCCTGCTAATTCAATAGGCTACTCTTGCCCGCAAGATAGCTTGAATTATCCACATCATAGATAGTACGTTCTTATCAGTAGCTATTCCATGCAGTTTCCTTCGGGGTTTGATGAATATTTTCAGGTAAGCCCTTAAAGCTCATCCCATAGATGTACAATTTGGTTTAGATCTGGAGACCGACGTGGCCATGATCCCGATAGCAGTCTTTACTCTACCAATACACATCTATAGTGAACTCCATGTACGACAATGGGAGTAACTGAGCAACACTTCGTCCATTCTGTCCGCGTCATTACTTATGTAGCAAATATTGTAACGTATTCGCATTTCTCCTTTTCAAGGTCATTGAGAAACTATTTGAAACTCACATTGAAGGATCCTATATTCAACAGTGTAGTTCTCGTGCCATTTTGTGAGCCAGTCCGGGACTGTCTTGAAAATTCTAGCTGCCATCTCCTCCTGTTCACGTTCGCTTGCTTGCTCAGTCATTGTTGGGATTCGTATAATGGATAAATAGTGATCGTGAAACACGGACGTCTTACTTAGCAGCCATCTTTTATTACACTATATACAAAGAGTATCAAAGAAGAAGAAAAAAATACATGAAATAAGCCAGTCCTCCACATCCTCCCCACCCTGGTCTATCTCGAGAGGGAAGACCAGCTGTACAGGCCGACTGGTCTTGGTCCCGTTGGCCATCTGAAGGACGAGGGTTCGCACCTTGTTGTCCCTGCCTGGTCGCCTTTCAGTTATTCGTGCCTTCTGCCACATGTGCCTAGGTCGCAGGTCGTCCTGCAGTAGCACTATATCTCCTACTCGGCACTCCTTCGTCTGTCCACTTGGGCAGCGTACTTCGTGGTAGCTTCTCAGATCAAGAAGATACTCATTCCTCCATCTCTTGAGGAAGTCCTCCAGCATTTTCTCTCTGAGTCTCCTCTCCTTCCTCAGGTCTATTCGGGTCGTGGGTTCGGAGACGTTGTGCAGGGTAGTCAGCCGTGCACCAGTCAGGAAATGACTTTGAGTCAGTGTCTCCGAGCCATCTTGGATTATGGGTCGGGAGTTAATGGCGGCTTCTACCTCCACCAACAGAATTCGGTGTACGTCCTCACTAATCAGAGCCTTTCCCAATACCTTTCTTAGGCATCTTTTCGTCGTACCCACCATTCTCTCCCACCAGCCTCCCCACCAAGCCGCCCGTGGGGCTATAAATTTCCACTGGACTCCGTTGTGGGCGAAGTGCTGGCTCGTTCGTGGGTCAGTGAGGTCTTGGCTGATTTGTGTCATTTCTTTGTGTGCTGCCTGGAAAGTTCTAGCGTTGTCTGAGTAAATGGTGTTTGGAAGACCTCTTCGTCCCGCAAATCGTCTGAGAGCCATCAGAAACGTCTCCGTAGTCATGTCCAAAGCCAGCTCAAGGTGAAGGGCCCTTGTAGTCGCACATGTGAAAAGAACAATGTACGATTTCTGTACGATATTCCCCACCTTAACGAGTAGTGGCCCAGCAAAATCCACACCAGTAACTGCAAATGGTGTAGTATGTCGCACACGTTCTGGAGGCAACGGGGCTTCGATCTCGTTACCTTGTTGGCTTCTGGCGATCTTACACGGTAAGCACGTGTGGATGACCTTCTTGACAGCCTGGCGTGCCTTGAGGATCCAAAATTCTTCGCGTAGTACAGAGAGAACGATTCGTACTCCAAGGTGGTGTAGCCGTATGTGAGTCTGGAGGATCAACAACTTAGTGAAGTGGTGTGCACCATCGAGTACTAGAGGATGTTTCTGCTGAATTGGCAACAGACTTTAATGTCACCACATCTACTCTGTGGAGTGACTCCATGGTCGCCCTAGGTTGGATTAAAAGTGATGCAAACCGTTGGATGACATTCATCTCCAACCGAGTGACGGAAATTCAAGGCATCCTGAGTCCAGCTCAGTGCCGGTACTGCCCAAGCCAGGATAATCCAGCCGACCTCTTGTCACGAGGAATATCCTCAAAAGCATTACAGTCTTCTTCACTTTGGTGGCACGGGCCTGTATGGCTAGCCGATCATCCTACCTCTTGGCCCCACAGCAGTGTGCCTAACGCCTCACTTCCAGAGACTCGCAAGACGCATCAGCAAACACTTAATGTCGTTACAACGGAACCTCTCATCATTGCTTCCAGATTCAGCAGTTATAGGAAAATACTGCTCATCATGGGTTGGATTTTGCGCTTCTTGAACAACATCAGACAGTCGGAGAAAAATTCTGGGAATCTCACTGCACGTGAATTAGAGGCTTCCCGATTGTGCTGGATACGCACAGTCCAAGGTGAGTGCTTTTCCGAAGAGTACGACGCTCTGACAAAAGAGAGAAACTTGTCTGGGAAGTTCAGGATTGCCCGCTACAACCCCATCTTACAGGACGGCCTTATTCGACTGGGAGGGCGCCTCCACCATGCAGACCTGCCATTCCACTCAGAATCCATCCAAATCTAGAAGGAAGCAGTACTAACGTGTCTGAGAGGCGTATTGGCTTGTCGTCAAGTATCACCTTCCAATAATGGTCTCCACCTATTAGAAGTTCATTGTTGTCATCCTTGGGATCAGCAAGTCTCAATTTTCGTAAGCGTGGCAGGGACTGGACGTCGAGTGGAACAGTCGGATGTGGCGAGTAAACGTTGTCACTCTCAAATGCAGAAATACGCAGAGCAGCCTCCGTGCATAGTCCACTGATGTTGAGGTCAATGAGTCTGCGAGCTGAAGATGTGTGACGAGATTACTCGAATCCGGTAACTGTCAAATCCTTGTATCCCACGATATTCAGTTGAAGCTGATCTATCAGACTTCGGCTTACGAAGGTTGATTGACTGCCAGCATCCAATATGCATCGTGTACGCTTTCTCAGTCCGGTGGGCCCTGTGATCCAAATATTCGCCGTTTGAAGATAAGTGAACTGCGGCATAGTAACGTCAATCTTACCCACAGATATTGATGCGGGCTGTTCTCCAGTGCAGATGGAAATGTGATGAGATTTTTTGCACTTTGCGCATGATACCTTACTCCTCTTCATGCAGGCCTTCACACTGTGACCTTTATTGAGGCACAAGAAGCATCGGTTGGCAGTTTTTAACTTTTCAATCCGCTCAGCTACATTGCGGATCTTCACACAGTTCTGGGCCCTTGAGTCTCACAGAACACACAGAATTCGGAATACACTTTCTTTGCTTTCATGTCCGTCCGTTTTGACTTTGTGTTCACACGGAGTGTCGCGGCAGTGCCTGAGAAGGATTCGAGTGAAGTGATATCTCCTCTGATCTTCTGTGTGATCACAGCGCCCTCTACCTCCTCATTCAGGAACTCCATCAACTTGGTAATGTGACTCTCGGGAATGCTCTCTCGTTTGGAATAAATTATCCAACGGCGGACAATACCTTGAGGGAATGCTCGGAGAATTTTAGGGCATAACATCCGCCTGTAATTATCTACATTTTCCCCTAAGGCCCGTAAGGCTTGTACGCGTCTATTGCATTCGATGTACATGGCATTTAGATTAGAAGGAGTATCATCTGAAATTGGTTGTAAGGCTTCGAGATAGTCAAGATGGGCCTGAATTATGCGGTCAGTGTTTCCGTAGCGAGATATTAATATCCGTTTTGTTTCTTCATAAGCATCAGCCGTTATCGGTATTCCATCAACTAGATTCTTCGGCTCACCCTCCAGATATCCACGAAGATAGACGTGCTTGTCAATGTGAGCGAGAGATTGATTGTTGTCAACAGAAGACTGGAATTGCTCCCAAAAACGTGCCCAATTCTCAATGTCACCTGCGAATTTGTCTAATTTTACGGCAGGGAGCTTCACTGTGTGCGTCACGGGTGTTAGGACTGGAGATCCTGGCGTTGGTTGCATACTCATTTCGGCGACTGATGATGTCAAACTGGAGAGTGACTTAGATTTATTCTGGGCGTGTGATGCTTTTAGAATCGCTCTCTTCGCGATGTCGATGTATTCTTCACATTTCTCGACATCGGCCTCGTATTCTGCGTCGGTCAAACATTCCTGTATACTATCGTCCAGGACTGTGAGATGATATAAAGCTTCTTGTAGTCTAATGCGATTATATTCGTATTCTGAGATGTCGCCGACTGTAGCGCTATTCATTATCGTACTGAATTTGGTTATAGCTGCTCGATCCGTCTTCCGCTTTCTTTTCAAAAACGCTAGTTTACTCTTAACACTCTCGTCTTGCATCTTGAAGAATGGGTGACCAAATAAATAGTACCGTGCTGCGACAAGTGAAGGTGATTGTCTGATGTCAGCGCATGCGTAATAATCGTGAGATCGTCTTGTAGTGTCCGTGATGGCTACCAGGTATTTAGTTTAGGATCTACCGCAAGATGGCAGCACTTGCTCGTCTATCATTCGTGAATTCAGATACGTAGTATAAAGTAATTATATTACAATTCGTGCACTGTTTAGTCGTAGTAGTATCACTTTTTGCAATAATATTAAATAACTGAAATATCACGTTAATGTCTGACGCTTGTAGTATAAGTTCCAGTATCTTCTTACCTCGTAATCCGGCGTGGCGTGGCGTGGCTGCTTGTACATAACGTGATTGCTGTTTGTAGTGATAGCATCACCAGTTTACTTAATACTCAAGTAAAACACAATTGACCGTAATTTAATGCACATTTCTCCGTAATCTAAAGTTTTCGGCACCAATGTTGGGATTCGTATAATGGATAAATAGTGATCGTGAAACACGGACGTCTTACTTAGCAGCCATCTTTTATTACACTATATACAAAGAGTATCAAAGAAGAAGAAGAAGAAATACATGAAATAAACCAAAGAAGAAATACATGAAATAAGCCAAAGATGTCCATCTTCTCAATCCTCCACAGTCATGTGACACACATGAGGGGATCACGGACCGTAAGACAGTGGTGTAGTTTTCATCACATTACCTACTCATCATTTGGTTAAGGGGAATGTTCATTAACTCATTGGCCGTAAGTGAAGTAGAGCTTTCTAGAAAAAGCATGAAATTTGAAGTACACAAAACAAAGAGAATAAATTATACTTCCATCAGTCACCTCCAGGAGTACAAAGCGATCGATGTTCAACCTCTCCCGCTGGCGCTAACAATACAGCTATCTCCACAATACGATGAATATCGAGCTGCCGGGGAACGTCCGTGGCCAATACATCTTGTAGCCTAGAGTTTAAAAGTAGGTCAATGTTTGGTTAAAGATTTCTAGTGGCAAAGCGAAGCTCCGTAAATCATTCAAACTGTAATTATAAACTATATTAGAAGGCCAAGGACTCTAATGGCTTTGTAACTCGGGAAATGTTCTCAGATGGTTTAACTCATCGCCCGCCCCACAACATTATTCAACAGGATCTCATACAGTAGTGGCTGAAGCACCTGTGCCGTGCGTGGCTTAACCTGCCGGGGAATAGAGCAGCTTTGTACAGAATATCACATTTTTAGCCTACTTTCATTTTTGTAAAAAAAAATGAAAGTAGACTTATGAGATCTACACAGGGCCAAACAAGATGACCAGTAAAGAACATATAGCCTACTTTCTACTAAATGCATGGGTATAGTTATAACGCTTTGTCCTTTTCAAGGAGTATAATTGAATGTTGGTTTTAGTAGCTTGTTGAAATACAACGTGCTATACGGATATTATCTACGTTGATTGATTGAATCCTCACCTGAATTGTATGGCCTATACACACTCTAGTACAGCCATCACAATAACACAGGCTATCAGACAAAATTCAACACTCACCCAAGTACACGGGGCTAAATGAACATGATGTCCATGCATCTCAAATGAAACAACAACAGCTTCCTACCCAAATCCTTCCTTTATAAAAGAACACACACTAGTAAACCGTAACCGTAACTTTAATGGGTATTCTGCCCGAAGGCAGGTCCGAGCCTCCGAAGAGGCTACCCCCAGCCGGAGTTTGCGTGCGGTAGGGTGGCCAGGGCCTTTCCGCTCCTCCTTATGTTGGCCGACAGCGCGCAGTGCCTAGAACCGGCACACCATCCAAGTTCCGACTGCGCCCAATGTTGCTTAACTGCGGAGTTCTCATGGGAGCCGGTGTTTCAACACGGCTAGGCCGTTGGCCCAACCATAACAGACGATTCAACATGGCCTGGCCTTACCAAATACGCTCTTCGTACATAGCGAGGTTTGAACTGCCCTCAAGGAGGTGACCGATAGGATATTAGCATTCTAAAATAGAATATGTAACCGCAGTAAGGACTAACAGTTCAGGCTGACCGAGCCATATCGTGCTTGTCCGTGCCGTCCTATTGGGTCAAAATGGCCGCTCTTGTTTGCTCGTAAATCCATATAATTCCGTAACTTTATATCCTTTTAGGAATGTACTGAACAAAATAATACATATTTAGTATCAAATGGTTTATAGAAACGGCAGAAAACACTATTGAAATCGTTGATTGCAAGACAAAAGAATATATTATGGAGTTATACTAAACCAGTTGTTAACAAAGTTTTACTGTACTGCATCTGTGGCGTAGTGGTAGTGACCTGTCCTCATAGTCCGGAGGTTTGTGGACCAAATCCCAGCAGGTTCAATTATTTTTACTTCGTTTTTTTTCTTATTCGCTTTTTTTCGCTATTGTTTTACCCTCCAGGGTTGTTTTTTCCCACGGACTAAGCGAGGAATCCCACCTCTACCACCACTGAGGGCAGTGTCCTGGAGCTTGAGACTCTGAGTCAGGGATACAACTGGGGTGTGTGACCAGCACTACTCCAGGCGGCCTCACCTGCAAAGCGAACAGGGGGCCTGATGAAGGGATGGGAAGAGTGGGACGGTTAGGCAAGGAAGTGGGAAGGAGGCGGCCGTGGCCATAGAGTAGGAACCATCCCGGCATTTGCCCGAAGACGAAGTGGGAAACCACGGAAAACCACTTCGAGGATGGCTGAAGTGGGAATCGAACCCCCTCTACTCATTTGGGCCACCCGAGGCTGAGTAGACCCCGTTCCAGTCCTCATACCACTTTTCAAATTTCGTGGCAGAGCCGGGAATCGAACCCAGGACCTCCGGGACGGCAGCTAACTATGCTGACCGCTACGCTACGGAGGCGACTTTTTTTTCTTATTCATTGATTTATAACTACTCACATGCTATAATGTTAGGCATATATAGTGTGTATTTGCAATCGAAAATATTATATATATAATTATACTTATAACACCACATATTTCAACACTCGATTAGAGCGATTAAAATTTGTTGTCCTTGATCCGCGGTAGGGTCTATTGTTGTTGTTATTGTTTTTGTTGCTGATTCTCTAGGGGTTTTGCGGCATCATGGTCTTGTAGCCCCGTGTACTTGGGTGTGTGTAGAAGTGGTCTGATAACCTGTGTCACTGTGATGTCTGTAGGCTAACTAGTGTGTGTACTTTTATACGAGGAAGGAATTGGGTAGGAAGCTGTTGTTGTTTCATTTAAGATGCATGGACATCATGGACATTTAGCCCCATGTACTTGGGTGAGTGTTGAATTTTGTATGATAACCTGTGTTATTGTGATGGCTGTATTAGTGTGTCTGTTAGGTCATCAGCCCAAAGGCTGGTTGGATCCCCAAAAAGTACCGCCGTTAGGTTATGTGGGTAGATACCCACAAAAACCCGAGGCAGCGCTATATTGAGGCGTGCTAGGCAAGGAGAGGAGTGAAGTAGTTTGCCATTGCTTTCCTCACTGAGTCAGAACAGCAGTACTAACCCTATGGGTAGAACCTTTCACAGCATCCACAGGCACTGACTGTGCCCTGAATGTCATTACTAAGCACCACCCATACCTCACTAGCTTCCATATAATCACAGCCATGAGTGAGTCTGAGACATCGGTTAAGAAGCCACATTTTACTCTAGCCTGTGCCAACAGACAAATGCAAATGTACTGCATTCATCAAGAGATGGCAAACAAGTTAGTGTGTGTATAGGCTATATAATTCAGGTGGGGATTCAATCAATCAACGTTTAATATCCGTATAACACGTTGTATTTCAACAAGCTACTACAACCAACATTCAATTATACTCCTTGATAATGAAAAAGAATTATAACTACACCCAGGTATTTAGGAGAAAGTACCGGTAGGCTATATGCTATTTACTGAACATCTTGTTGTTATTGTGTGTATTATTATTATATTTTATTATTATTATTATTATTATTAATATTACATATATTATTATTATCCGAAATGAAGTTATTTGCATAATTCAGTTTTATCAATCAGAGGCTTCTATTCATAACAAGTTAAATTTTCAGGTTAAATGAATCAATATCTTTATGAATATTGAAACAGAAGAATAGATAATACCTTTGCTCTTTGTTGTTGTAAATGATGATAATTGTTGTTTTAAGGGGCCTAACATCTAGGTAATCGACTCTTGCTTTTTGTATCGGAGAATGTTGTCTTTTCATAACATAATGTTGTTCATTCATTGAGGGACTTATGACATCAGTCCCATGTACTTGGGTGTGGTGTGTGTAGAATTTGTCTGATAATCTGTGTTATGGTGGTGTCTGTATTTGTATTAGAGACTTGAGTAGGGAAGGTGGCGACCATGGCCTTAAGTTAGGAAAGTTTGCTTGTAGTAGGAGTGGGGAACCATGGAAAACCAATTCTAGAATGGATGAGGTGGGAATCGAACCCATATCTTCTCAGTTCTACCTAATGAGGCTGAGCGTAACTCGTTACAATCTTCAGACCAGAATTAAATTTCTTGGGGCAAATCGAACACAGGACCTTTGGGGCCAGAGTTTCAATATGTACACCGAGACCAGACAGCATTCCAACCCAACACAGTGCATTTTCATTTGAGACTGTTTTGCCTTCCAGCGTCCAGTCTAGTCTGCAATCCTCTGTTTGCGAACAAGTCGCCTCCATGATGCCCTATTGGCAGTTAGCATTGCGTCCTCCTCTGCTTCCAAACATCTCACTTTGAAATCGTTAAACACTGAAACTAACCTCCTTGGTCGTCCTCTAATTCTCTTACCCTCTACAGCCAAACTCATTAACCTCTTAGGTAATCTCTCCTCCTCCATTCTCTTCACATGACCCCACCATCTGAGTCGGCTGATACAAACAGCTTCATCTGGCGTGTTCATTTCTAACTTAGCCTTTATCTCTTCATTGCGAGTACCTTCCTGCCATTGCTCCCATCTATTTGTCCCAGCAATCATTCGTGCTACCGTCATATCAGTTACCTTTAGCTTATGAATCTACCCAGATCTAACTTCCATACACCAAGGTCGGTCTAAGTACTGACACAGTAACCTGTATACATTTTCTTACTTGGGATTTCCTTTAAGAAGAGAGCCGATTTGTAACTTCTCTGTTTTACTTCATTAAAATTTAACTTATGGTCGCCTTCGTAGCGTAGTGGTCAGCATGGTTAGCTGCCGCCCCGGAGGTCCTGGGTTCGATTCCCGGCTCTGCCACGAAATTTGAAAAGTGGTATGAGGACTGGAGCGGGGTCTACTCAGCCTCGGGTGGCTCAAATGAGTAGAGGGGGTTCGATTCCCACCTCAGCCATCCTTGAAGTGGTTTCCCACTTCGTCTTGGGGCAAATGCCGGGATGGTTCCTACTGTACGGCCACGGCCGCCTCCTCCCCCTTCTTTGCCTATCCAACCTAATCTTCCCTGGCCCCAACGTTTTCAGAAATGACATACAGTACAGTATGGCCTATCCAGTGCCCATAAGAAAAGTATATCTTCCCCAGAAAATGTCATGCTGATCAGAACGTCCGTTTATAGATGAATCAGTTTAGACACCCCAAAATCCCCCACTTTTCAATTTGTGTGCTTAAAACAGAATTTATTTTGTGACTTGAGTGCAGGTTAACTTCCCGGAACAAAATTTCAAGAACATCAAAAATGAATGTTGTGTAAATTGTCGGGTAAGTGATTCAAGAATAAATTGATGTATTACCCTGTTTCCTCAAAACAAAAGAATTAAAACTGATTTTGCCATGATAAACTAGTTTGGGCCTTTCAAACGACACTTCATAAGTTAATTTGATGTTCAATATTTTGCAATTAAAGGCGTCCGTGTTTCCAACCTCATATTTTCGGAAATTATTTATAGCGTATTCAGTGCCAACTCCAAATTTCCGTGTTGATCGGAGTAGCTGTTTGGCAGCCAAACCCGGCAAAAAAATAAACAAACAAACAAACAAACAAACAGACAGACAGAAGCTTTTCTTTATAAATTATACTGTGTAGATATGGTAACGTCCGCTGAAAGTGTGGAGTAAATAAGGCTTTGAGCGGTTCCCCTACAACCCCCTCTACACTCACACCATTCGTCACGTCCCTTCTTCCTACCGACACCCAAAACTTCTCCTTACCATCCACCACTCCTTACCTCCCTT
The DNA here is from genome assembly GCA_946902985.2 of Meconema thalassinum. NCBI lineage: Eukaryota > Metazoa > Arthropoda > Insecta > Orthoptera > Tettigoniidae > Meconema > Meconema thalassinum. The sequence goes on from OX336389.2 coordinate 428,554,224, forward strand.
ATCCACACCAGTAGGGGCCAATATGAAGTTCAAGTTCTTGTTGTTGTTAGGCCGTATTACGGACTTGGGGAATCTTTGGTCATCAGCCCCTTGTACTTCGGTGTTGTTGTTGTTCCATTTGAGGGGCTTGGACATCGTGGTCGTATATCCCCGTGTACTTGGGTATATGTATAGAATTTTTCTGATACAACCTGTGTTATTGTGGTGTCTTTAGAAGTGTGTATTTGTAATTCAGGTGAGGAATGGAGAGGAGGTGGCCGTGGCCTTAAGTTAGGAACCATCCTAGCATTTACCTGGAGTAGAAGTGGGGAAAAAAATAAAACCACTTCGAGGATGGATGAGATGGGAATCGAACCCTCCTCTTCTCAGTTTTCCCTCACGAGGCTAAATGTACCCCGTTCCAGCCCTCAGACCAGAATTAATTTTCTTGGCAGAGCCGGGAATCGAACCCGGACCTCCGCAAAGACAACCTGCGATAGATCCCCTTCGTGGTCGTGGTGATCAAAATACCACGGCTACGCCTCTTGGTATGCCTCTTGAGGACAAATGAGAAGACAGGAAAATGCCGCAATGCTACCTAACTTAAGGTCACGGCCACTTCCGTGCCCATTTATTAACGAGTACGGTTATCAGACAGATTCCACACACGCTCAAGTACGCGGGGCTGATGACCATATTGTCTCAAGCCCCTGTTTGTGTATGAAAGTTGCTGATGTTAGATGAATTCCCCTTCTTAGAGGTATTTCCCAATTAAACCACTGATTTCATGCGCACGTGATTCGCGTGCGACACAGGAGCTACAGGCACCTGATCTACGCAAAGTCGCAAGGGGAAATCCAAACAAGCCCACGCAACATACGGCCTCAAATGTAAATGCACACCTAAGTTAAAGCATAATCTTTGTTTTAAATAATTCGCTATCAGAGAAACAGAATTCGGTGAGGAAATTGAAGACATGAAATTATGCGCTATCAACAAAATTATCTTATCCTTTGTTTTTTGGAAGGCAGATATGTTTTACTTCTCCGCAGACTGTACATTGTGTATAAACAGTAATTTCTGCTCAAGTCATTGTTCCTTGCCAGTTTCAGGTGTAAATAACACTGATATGGACAGTGATTAGATTCCTTCAATGTCTTTGTTCTTTAATGAAAACAGCGTCAATTTATGAACTTTACACCGAAGATAACATCATTGTCCTTGATAACGGGAGTGAGTTATAAAAATTACGGTATTTAGCTACTGTGAGTAATACGTAGTGAACAGCATGTCTTCAACTCGTGTTAACACCTCCAGTGAAGAGCAGCTCACGCCCGAATATTGCGTGAGTACCATACATTCCTTGGGATAGGATATCAATGCTTCAGTAGTTGAGCAGTTCTAGGAAACTTAGTGGAAACTGACAGTTAGTCCATACTGATTCCTTGTGAGCGCATCTCGTGACCTTATCACCTCATTGGAATGGTGACCAACACGTTGTTCGCGATTTAGGCCTGCCACTCCATCGTGGTGCCATTAATAATTAGAAAGCGCCCAGTTCAAATTCTTGGAATTGGAATTAGCTGTGTGACATATTACTTAAAGCACAGTCATTCCAAGATGAGGTTTGGAAATATTCCCTGCTTTATAACAAAATACAATGAAAGACTTCATTCCAGTCATTTATCTGACCGAATGACCAGGACAAAATGTCACTCCAATATTTAGCATAGGTCTATCAGCATTTAAATGTTACTTGAGGTTAGCCCTACCACAGCACAATCCCTTTTTTTTTTTTTTTGCGTATGGCTTTTAGTGCCGGGAGTGTCCGAGGACATGTTCGGCTCACCAGTTTTGTAGCTGCTTCGAGACGGACACCCAATGGGTGAGCTACAAGTACCGTTGGGGAGGAAAGTTGGAATGGAAGGTCGAGGAGTTGGAAGGTAGCGGCTGTGGCCTATAGTTAGGGACCAACCCCGGCATTTGCCTGGAAGGAAGATGGGAAACCACAGAAGACCATCTTCAAGGTTGCCGGCGGGGGGATTCGAACCTCCTCGCCTCCCGGATATGAGCGACTGCCAGCAGTCATGCCGTAACGACCACGGCTAACTCACCCGGTATCCCAATTCTGGAAACCTATCTTAAAATATTTTCATTTCTGTAGGGCACTTTGAATTTGTAGATTTCAATCCGTTTCAGTGTTGTAGGCATTATAATGCAGTGTTTCTTAAATCCCTCTGTACACATGTCTATGGGAGACTAGGAGCTCCAGGGCAAAGACGCTTTGTCAAAGAACGTATGTTTACTGCCATCCCCGTTCAACACTACAAGATGTTCAAGAAATATTATGAAGCTGGTAGAAAGAAGCGAATGAAAGTTGTCAACACTTTTTCACAACAATAACAACAACAAATTCTGAGGCTTGCGACCGACAACTTTATTACATGCATAACAATGTCACTCGTTTAGTAGAAAACAAACACAACAACCTCTCTGAACAGGTTCTCTACGCCGACCTGTTGGCCGTGCATAGATCACTTCCCAAAACCCTAAGTTTTGCTCACCGGACAATTAAACACCCCCTCCATACATTGTTCTAATAACGTGTAATGCCGCCTCTGATCTTGAAAATCACCTTCATTTGACAAGAAAGGTCACTGCAGGTGTGCCATATCTAGCTGAAGCCACTCACTGATGTTTAGATCCTGTAGAGCCTCCAAATTTGGGGATGTTCGTTTCTGCGTTTCACCCTCTGTGCTGCTCCAGATAGTCCCACACATATTATATGGGATTATTATTGGGAGATTTAGTGGGCCAGTCGTGTACTGTCCTCGCATTATATCTCTGCCGGTGAGGACCGTTGTATTTCTGAGAATTCAAGCCGTCAACTCCTCTACTCATATTCATAAGACATTACCTCACAGTGTGGGGCTCAGGAGTTCTGACGGCCGACTAATTATAATGCAGTCGGCACACTCATTAGTGCTTGCAACGCAATATTGGTGTGCCAATTTGAGAGATGTCTTTGGTGAGGCTAGTACAGTCGGTGTGCCTTTCCTGGAAGTAATGACGTAGCTCACCGGCAGAGATATAATGCGACGACAGTACAAACAGTCATTTCTGCGCAAGAAAGGGAGTTCACAGGTCTCAGCAGAAATGCCGTATCTAGCTGAAGCCACTCACTGATGTTTAGATCCTGTAGAGCCTCCAAATGTTGGGATGTTAATTTCTGCTTTTCACCCTCTGTGCTGTTCCATATAGTGTCACACATATTCTATGGGATTAAGATTGGGCGATTTAGTAGGCCAGTCGAGGGACGACTTGGTGTCAGTGTATCACGTGTGCATGCAGACCTTGTTATCTTAGTAAATGGGAGTGTCAACAGCATGAAGATATATATAATGCAATACTGTCATTGAGAATGTTGAAATAAACTTCTTGGTTCAAGTGACTTGAAAGTCATGGCATGGAAAACACCCCAAATTCGTTACAGGACAACCTCCAGTCCAAGCTACACCCTCGCACACCGTGGGTTATACGCCTCGTAGGTGCACCTGGATTTTGCATTGTTTGTGAACAGGCACAATTGCAGCTCGTCAGACAACACTAGACTCAGGGGCGCCGAATCCATGGTCGAGGTCTAGCGACCGCTAGACCTGACGAGGGGGTGGGTCTCCCGGTCCCCTTGGGGGGTGGGTTCCGTTGGGGGGTTACGGATAGAGGAGGAAAGGGAAGGAGAAGGAAAAGAGGAAAGGAAAGAAGGGAGAGAGAAGAGAAGGGGAGAACTGTGCGAAATAAGCTGTAAAAACGTAATTATTGGGGTAGGGGTCCGGTTTTTGATAAGGGGGTCAGGGTGTAGGGGTAGGGCAGAGAGGTGAAAAAGGGGGGGGGGGTCCCACAGAACGAGAGGGGTGGGTGTCTGCTAGACCTGAAAAAAAAAGATTCGGCGCCACTGACTAGACTCCTCCGCTCTTGGTGTTGTTTGGCCAATTGAAGATGTGCAGCTTGAAGACTGGCACACACACAACTTTACTGGTACGAGACTTGAAATCTAACTTTCATAAGTGAATTTTTATGGTGCAGAATTCAAGAAAGAGGACAAAAGATATCAATCATCAGTTTAACTGCACATCACACAGAACAAACAATTCCGTAAATATCAGTGGCGTAACTACGGGGCCAAATAATGAAAATATGAAATATTTGTTGAAGATTTTACATAATTTTGAGTAAACCCAATCTTAGGATTGATGACAAATGATTGGATTATGTAAGTTTATACTTACTAATTTTAAAGCATTTATTTTCACTCGTGTACATTTCAGCGTTATCCTAACTTAACGCATTGAATGAGCAAAATGGTCAGCCGTTCAGTTAGCAGAGGGGTGGTCACTATCTTTCGTCATCCCTTTCCAAAAGTACATCACTTGCCAGATGGCATTCTGTTAGTATCCGAGTTTGAGTATCATTTTGGAAATTGAAAAAATAATATCATTTTTAGATTTATTGTTGTTTGAAGTTAAACTTTGGTAGTAATAATGTCTCATTATGTCTCATACTGAGGCATTAATTTTTATCTAAAGGGAATTCCCTGAAGAAATGTTCTGGACAAGAAGTCTTGTAGTCTTCCTGTTTTATTTCAACAGGTAGACTTGGCATGAGAAGGAGTGAGCTCTCAGACCAAGTATGGGAAACCTTACTGCACCAAAACCAGTTACGTACCTAATGCACTGTCGTAGAATATATTCCCCCTCCTCTTCTCGTTGCTAAAGCACAAAATATTAAGCGCAATGTTTCCTCTTTTGAGTCTTCTTTTAGACACACTGATCAGGATCACGTTTTGTACTCATCCTTTGTATGGAGTTACTTATTATTGTTCTCTAGATGCAGGGACGTTTCCTCACTACACGTGCAGTGTACGGTTAAGTTTGGTGGTGATTGGTTTATTGTAGGATTTGATCTGCGACTCTCATTCATGCAAATATACCGTACAGTATTTGTTATGGTTTCGTTCAGTTCTTTCTTTACTAGGGGAACTGAAATGTGGGTCAACGGACGTAGGCGGAGGCAATGGTGCTTCTTACACATCTTCCAAGGCTTATCCTTTATCCCCTCTTAGGTGAATCTCTGAAGAATATTTGTTTCCGGAGTAATTTTTAATTGCAATAACAAAACACGAGTCTGAGTGAACGTTATTTAATGCTTAGAACAGGGAGTGTAAATTAGCTGTGAATACGACTCTTGAAATGGTGCAACAAAACTATTAAATACATTGTTCATATTCACTTCTCTTTTAAATCTCGATCCACGAATATTGTTAAAATAATACACCTGCCAATATAAAACCTAAATTTTGAGGAAATCTTCCTAATTGTCACGTTTTGTTTGTTTTTACGATCATATCAAGCGACGTTTACCTGTTGTTCACAAATAACTACAATGCTGTATATTGTTCATGAACCATGAAAAGAAAGAACTCTGTGTGGTTACTCTAAAAAGCTACTATCTTGAATTTACATTCTGCATCATCTGCTAAGATTAAATAATAATGGATAGTTTTAGTCCAGGCAAATTGTATTTAGAGGTAGGTAAATTCGCTTCAGAAGCTTTCTGAACGGTTCCCATCTCACTTGAAAGCAAGTGAAGGGAGGCAATGTAGTAATATAGTGGACTGTTCCTTACTTCCCCATCTACCTCACCGTTAAAAGAAATATTAAAATTAAACGGCCGCTGCATTTGGCTTTCAGCCTTATTGCCCATGCAGTCAGCCACTTCAGTCATGTTAATTGGGAAGTATGTTATTTGGTCATCTGTTTCGATATCGTGTGTTGAAATTATGCAGGATGAATTAAGTAAATGATAAAAAGGCGCACAACTCCAGACGGTAGCATCGCACAATGGCCCTGAGAACGTCTGCCTGCCCGGCGTGGCAACTTGCTCTCTCTCACAAGGAGTGTGCTCTCTGGAATCGCCTGTGATCCGGACTCAAATGTCATGGCCCAACTCCGAGTCACGAGATGGATGCTCAAAATACCAAACTCTTACACTTCCTGTTCCTTAACTCATGTTGGCCTCAGGGAATCTCAGATATTTTTAACATTGCTGTAAGTGGTGGATCAATATTAATAATTGCAATGTCATTACAGTGGACGTAAATACAAGGGACATAGTGCCTTTGGGAGCACCAAACAAACATCCTGAGCTGGAGTGGCGTGGTCAGTTCCGTTTTCGCTCCTCCTCCTGCCACATCACGGGACATTCATAGCAGAGCTAGTGCTTGAACCCAAGAAGGATGGTAGTCAACAGTACGCTAGCCACTACACCTCCAAGTGGTTTCAATTGATCCATTGACAAATATAATTTGGGCTGTACAGTCACTTGAACAAAGACTGAGTGCATTTTGGTAACTACACAGTTTTCTTACTTTCTTTCTTTTCAGGCCCAGTGCCAAATCTCAAACGAATGAGCCGAGTAACCTGGTAGTATACTGTGTAAAGGTTGTGCTGCAAATCCGCCCGTTAGGACATGGCTAAATTAGTTACGGTACCAAGAGTACACTCATTCTTAGTTTTACCGTGGAGGTCCGGGTTCGATTCCCGGTTCTGCCAAGAAATTTAATTCTGGTTTGAGGACTGGAACGGGCTACACTCAGCCTCGTGAGGCAAAACTGGGAAGAGGCTGGTTCGATTCATACCACAGCCATCCTGGAAGTGTTTTTCGGTGGTTTCCCAATTCTACTCCAGGCAAATGGTACCTAACTTATGGCTACGGCTGCTTCTTACCCAAATCCTACATCAATTACAAATACACATACACTAGTACAGCCATCACAGTGGCACAGGTTGTCAAACAAATTCTACACACAACCAAGTACACGGAGCTACATGACCACGGCGTCGCATAGCCCCTAAGGAATCAACAACAACTCATTCTTAGTTTAAGCGTCTGTACATAGGTCAACTTACCGAGCCGGTCGTACAACACACGTAACCTGAAGTTCATTCACTGGGCCACCTCCGAGTTGGAGAGAGCTTCCGTGCTTGGAAGTATTTGATTAAAGTAGTCTACATACGTCGTAAATGTTAAGCCCGAACTCCCATAACGGCGGATCGAGCGGGCATCTTGATATCTAGGTTTGTTAGGATGGCCACCACAATTGTCAGATTTAACTCCTTGCGATTTAATATAGGGCACAAAGTCACGTCTGTTGTTAGATCACAACGTAATCTATAGAAGCGCTTCTTCGGATGGCTGCAGAAAATCAGTCCACAGATCTCACTCGCTTACATCGTGCAGGATCATAGTCGCCTCACCGGGTGAGTTAGCCGAGGTCGTTACGGCATGACTGCTGGCAGTCGCTCACATCCGGGAGGCGAGGTGGTTCGAATCCCCCCGCCGGCAACCTTGAAGATGGTCTTCTGTGGTTTCCCATCTTCCTTCCAGGCAAATGCCGGGGTTGGTCCCTAACTATAAGCCACAGCCGCTACCTTCCAACTCCTTGTCCTTACATGCAAACTTTCCTCCCCAGACCACACTCCACACGCGACGGTACGTGTAGCTCACCCATTGGGTGTCCGCCTCGAAGCAGCTACAAACCTGGCGAGCCGAACATGTCCTCGGACACTCCCGGCACTAAAAGCCATACGCAACAAAAAAAATAGTCGCCTCACTTTCCTGGTTAACGAGCGGCGACTCAAAACGTAAGGCAGTAGCACGCGCCGACAATAACCATTGTTCGCTACTGACCAATAGCTGACCAATGGAATGCTTCCTCTATCACTCCTCGTGGACTCTTTAAGTCCCGCCCTGGTGGCTAGCTTTTGTCTCCGACAGGTATCAGTGTCCAATGTTGCACATCTGCACATAGTTCTGTCCAGTCTCGCTGCTTGCCCTCAGTGGCTACGGTGGACATTTAACAACGCTGTGCCTCACGCTGGGAGAGCCTTGGCCCCAGGTGCCATGGAATGTTAACATATCCGCTCAGCTAGATTTCAAAAGCGAGCCGCACGTTAACCAGGAAAGTGAGACGAAGCACTCAAGAGCTGGCAGCTTCTGCTTGTAGTAATGAGCACCTCTCCACGTCCACCCACCGTAAACTGTCTTAACTCGTTTTATAGTTGTCCAGGTCTTGTGAGGCAGCTGGAAAACTCTAGCCCTTGAGTACCGGTACCAGAAAAGATGTTGTGCAGTCGGTTGCCAACGGCCCTATGCATGAGCTCGAGATTGACGACTGTTTACTTGAGGCATCTGGGATGCCATTGTACGTGACAGCCAACCTGGGCGGTACAACGTCCACTTGTAAAGTTAAGTGCCACACATATATCCTACCTCTCACCAGATAGAAACATAATTAACACTCAGCAATGTTTCTAGGTTCATGCCGTGTCTTGTTTCGGGAAGCCAGCTCAACGAGGAGTTCTTGTGCCATAGAAAAGGTGATGAATGAGAATGGGGATGCAGTGAACTGTGCACTACCTCCCTTCTTATGAAGCGCACCTGCGCTTCTTTGCTGCGAGAGAATAATTGTAATGAAACATTGCATTCATTATTCTCCTACAATCGTTGTTGTTTCATTTGAGGGGCTTGGACATCGTGGTTATTTAGCCCCGTGTACTTGGGTGTGTGTGTAGGTGTAGAATTTGTCTGATAACCTGACGTGTCTGCAGTAGTGTGTGTATATTTAGTAATTCAAGCGAGGATTGGGAAGAAGGAGGCCCTTCCCTCAAGTTAGGAACCATCTTGGCATTTGCCTGGAGTGGAAGTGGGAAACCACAGAAAACCTCTTCTAGGATGGCTGAGATGGAAATCGAACCTACCTCTTCTCAGTTTTGTCTCACGAGGCTGAGTATACCCCACTCCAGCCCTTAGACCAGAATAACATTTCTTGGCAGAGCCGGGGATCGAATCCGGACCTTCTCGGCGACAGCCAAGAACGCTAGCCGTTACACCAGGAGGTGAACTCCTATAAATTAAGGCTGGCCCTGTAGCGTAGCTGCTAAGGTTCTTGCCTGCTGATCCCGAAGTTGTGGGATCTAAACACTGCCGAGTCGGTTGGAATTTGAACCTCAAAATATTCGTCCACAATGTATGAGTCCAGTGTTTATTTCGTGCTTGTCAGTTTCTGAAGCTTTCACTACCCGTCATTGATAAGGCTATAGAGTCAAGGACAACTTCTGGGTCGTATCCCGGTCACCGGAGAAAAGATGCTGTTAATTCATTTTATGGGCATGTCACTTCTACATCGCACGCAAGCTGCACACTACGTCCGCGTTAAATTTCCAACAGCGTGTAATTCGTGTTTTACAGTTATAATTTCACTTCAGTGACAGAACAACGGATGCTTCACTTCAGTTTCACAATGTTTGTGGGTGAATGAGTATGCGTGGCTGCTTCAATCGAATGACAGCGAGTCTAAGGTTTTATACCAAGATAAATTAACGAATCTTAAACATAATTCACAAGATATACAAGACGTACGTTTTCTCGTGCTTAGAAGGTGGCTGTTGGTGTCACAATGCTAAAACGGTGGGATTCGAACCTGTCTTCCGAGTCCAAGATGTCTGGTCTGATTATATTTCAATGCACTGATATCTTGTGTTGTAACCATTTAAAAATATGATCTGAAAATGGATATAATGCAGTATATTTTTTGTTTTGTTTCCCATTGCAGAAGTCGCTGGATGCCAACCGCTATGCCACGAAGAAGACAATTGCGCAGGGCATGCTGGACATTGCCCTGCTGACAGCCAATGCCAGTCAACTGAAGTACATTCTCCAAGTGGGTGACAAGCATGAGTTCTACACACTCATGGTGACGCTCATCACAATCTCCATCGTTCTGCAGGTGAGACCATGAGGTCATATTTAAGTGAACCAGGTATATTTAAATTTTCGGAAATTACAATGTTAGTGGTGGGCACCACAACATTTATCACGGATATAAAACACAATGCCTCTCTTTGAAATTCGGTAATACTTCAAAAATGAAAATAATCTTACTTAAAAAGAATTGCTTCCACCTTGGATATGAGCTCAACAGAGGCAAATAACACAGCGACAGACACTTCAGGGTTACACAAAACAGATGCATTTTTGAGCCAGTAGCGACCAAGATGAGGTCCCCAAACTAATCCAAGGCGTCGCGTCGCTCGATTGTAGAGTTCTGCGCGGATACAGAACAATGTTATCCGCATCCATTCCGTATCCAGTAACAATATGAAACATACATAACCGGTAGGAATTAACAAAATTTCAATGCGTTTTCTCTTTATATGAACGGTTGAAAAGAACATCACCGTAACAGTAGTCTATAGATATTCAGCTTAGTATTGCACGCATGATACTGCAACGCTAAGGACTCAGAGACGTATCCACTATCTGCACCACCAATTGAATAGGTTTTTCAGATATCCGCGCAGGGCTCTGAGGAAAGGAGAGCCTTTTCTTCCTTTACAAAGCTGTTGGATGTCAAACAACAATTATAGTCCAGTTTTCAGCTAAGGATGTCTTCCACAGCGCATACAGCCACTGTAATATGCCCACTTCGTGCTCAAAGCAACTAGTGTGCTGTCAATCTGACAGCCATGAACATCCATTTAGAAGCTGTTATATTGTACCATAGATTTCTAAATGATAAAATGTCATGCTTCCGAAGAAGGATAGTCAAATAATACCAAATGACGATTTCAGTCATGCATTTGACATCCAGTACAAGCCACATGGTTGTTGTCCAGGCCAGCCTTGCACTACCGCTAGAGTTGTTGACCTTTTATTCGATAAGCGGAGTTTGAGCGCCAACGCTTGCTTTGACGTAGTCGTGACGCAGAGGCGAACATACAGCAAAAAGGAAATGGTCCTGCACTTGACACGCGAGGACCACGTTACTTCCAGTTGTGCAGTCCTGATCTACGCACTTTAAATGACACAGAATGACAAAAATAAATCAAATCAGGACTTTTATATTTTCCCAGCCATTGCTCCGACCACTTATTTTACTGAGTTACGACCTTTACTCACTTGGAATCAGTCCACAGCGCGGAGCGGGCATGACTATTACGGTTCAACACGGTCAACTCTCGAAGTGTGCCTCAGTCCTTGGTCAAGAATAGTAAAGAGTCCAGTACTTCTACACAACCTACAGTAATAGCTGAAGACGTCATGTGATAATAACGAGGTTGTGAAAAATACTATACCTCAGCAACATAACTTGAAGCGAATACACACGGTTGGTGAGAAGGCGATAGGTGGTGAGGCAGACTCCCTGCTAGCCTGCTTGAGGCCTATAATAGAGGCCGATAATCTAGATGTTAGCCCCCTTAAAATAACAGTTACCGATATAATCATCTTCTCTTTCCCAGGGATGGTGCGATTGGTAGGAAAGGCTTAAAACATTCCCAAGATGCCCAATGCAATGTACTGACTCAGAAGGTCTTAACCTCTCTTGATCGCGACTCAAAAGATGTATCTGACAAGGAACTACACTCAGATCGCCATTAACCAAACGGAATAGCTGAGAAAATGTGCAATATTGGATTGAAAATCACATCGGCACAAATTAATATTCAATGTCACATTTATAACGTTAAATATATGAAAATGATACGCGTGCCAAACCGAGTAAGGGGAGTGTAGGTCTTGGTTCGATTCCCGGCTCTGTCAAGGAATTTAATTCTGGTCTGAGGGCTGGAACGGGGTACACTCAGCCTCGTGAGGCAAACCTGAGAAAAGGTGGGTTCGATACCCAACTCAGCCATCCTGGAAGTGGTTTTCCGTGGTTTCACACCTCTACTCCATGCGAATGCCGGGATGGTTCCTGACTTAAGGCCACGGCCAACTCCTTCCCACTCCTCATCTAAATTTCAAATACACACACTAATACAGTCATCACCAGGGAATGGATTTATATGTAATAATGTATGTCTACCCCTTATTATTCCCGTTTTCCAACGGGGTCGGGGATGAGATGCGATGGAAGTTTTTGTGGCGATGGATTTTACGGCCGGTTGCCCTTCCTGACGCCAACCTCTTGAGAGGAGTTAATGAGAGATGAAATGAATGATGGTGAATGAAACTGGGCAAGGATGTGGAAGGAAGCGGCCGTGGCCTGTCAGAAGGTACCGTCCCAGTATTTGCCTGGTGTTGAAAATGGGAAACCACGGAAAACCATTTCAAGGACGGCCGACGGTGGGGCTCGAACACACGCGTCTACCGAGTCAGCAGAGAGCTTGGCCCCATGACCTAATGCTGCGCTTTAGCCAGCGTAGCCACTACTGTCGGTATTTATATGTAATAATAATTCATGAAATATGTACATATACGTAAGAAAGTGAAACGTAAAACTAGTATCTTCCGGGTTCACTCATCTCTCTTTCACCTTACCTTATCAACTCAGGCGTGATGATGAGTTGCACCCCAGTTAAAATATTAAATGTTTCTCCATTATTGACAGGACTGCTAATTTAATAGAATTTAATACTTTTTTGCCGAAATATGGACTGTATTGACCTTAATGACTAAGAATATGGAACGTTATGTGCTAAACTCCAAAATATGGGAAAATATGGAAAATAAATACTCCATTTTTCAACTCCACACACCATGATTTGTAAAGATAATACAAAATATAATTAAGTTTAGCTTCACAAAGAGATATGTATTTACATATAAATCCGTTCCCTGGTCATCACAATAACACATTTTATCAGGCAAATTTCTACACACGTCCAAATACACAGGGCTAAATGACCTCTCAATTGAAATCGAAAGAGGGCTCTTCCTATGTTTTCAACTTCAACTCGTGGCAAATGCTTGGATAGTACCTTCATTTAAGATCGCAGTCACCTCCTCCTTAATCCGATTCACAGCTACAAGTGCAGTCAGCATAATGGCATAGGCTCTCAGACATACAAGAACACGGGGCTAACGGTGGCGATGTCCCAAGCTCATAAATGAAATAACTTGGCTTACTTGGTTTGCATGTAATTGAATCCTACCTAATCAGTTTATTCCATTCAAAAAAAATGATCCCTATTATAAAATAAACAGTAACAGTGGTAGATTTCACACCATACCAACTTTAAACCAACAACTCACCCAACCATCAACTCTCACTGCAGCCTAATTATCAACATTAATACTTTTGATTCAGAGCCCCCGTGGCTTAGGCGGCAGCACGCCGGCCTCTCACCGCTGGGTCCGTGGTTCAAATCCCGGTCACTCCAAGTGAGATCTGTGCTGGACAAAACGGAGGCAGCCAGGTTTTTCTCCGGGTACTCCGGTTTTCCCTGCCACAATTTCATTCCAACAACACTCTCCACTATCATTTCATTTCATCTGCCATTCATGTAATCATTACCCCCAGAGGAGTGCGACAGGCTTCGGCAGCCGGCACACTTCATATCCTCGCCGCTAGATGGGGGCTTCATTCATTCATTCCATTCCTGACCCGGTCGGAGACTGGAAGCAGGCTGTGGATTTTCATTTCAATACTTTTGATTCACTGTAGCAGTCTTCCCTCGATATCATAATCGCTCAGGATGCTCAGCATCTTTGCCCTTGGTACTCTATCGTAAATGAATATGAATGTATATGTATTTTAATATGAAATATAAATACTGGCGTGTATTATGTTATGCTCTATAGCAGGCATGCACTGGAGAGCCTAATTTGATTGCACGCCGTGCTGCATGTATTGTCATCGCGTCAGGAGATGGCAGTTCAAACTGCTGGGACGGTGAGCGGTACGCATGCGCGGCCCGCCTATTCTAAGCCTAAATATATCGGATTCCCGCATGGTAATGGTTGTTATCGGGCTTCAAGTGTGTGTGTGTGTGTGTGTGTGTGTGTGGTTACCTTCCTTCCTACTGTCGATATTCTCAAAAGCATTTGTGTTTACTTTTAACCGTGTTAAAGAAAGAAAGAAAGAAAGAAAGAAAGAAAGAAAGAAAGAAAGAAAGAATGTGCTGAGTGAGTGAAGCAAGTAGTGACCAACGTAATGTTTTTGGAATGCGCGATACGCAGTGAGCGGCAAGACATCTGCAGTTCAAACGCAACTGCCATCTCCTGGCGGGATATCAGCAACCACCTCTCTTCCCCTTCGCCCCTTCCATTACCATTTTTGAGGTTTTATTTCAGGATTAGGGCATAATCCAGCTCTTTTGGGCACATTCGTGTTGACCGACTGAAAAGCACTAAACTCTTGTTTACTAAGGCAACACTGAAAAAATAGCTTCAAACCCCACAATGCTTAGTTGTAAATGAACCTCTCCAAGCTGATTATTCTCGTACGTTTTAATTCGTCATGTCACTAAATTAGGTCGAACTAAAAGGTTGTAAATACTTCCTTAAAATACAAATTCTCAATATTTGTTTCCTTTCAAATTGTAAACGGTCACTAAGGCGATATATAATGCCTCGATTGTCGACTATAAATTGGTATGATACTCGTAGTTCGCTTATCGATGTCGACATTACTAGTATAGTGCACCCCGCTCTACATTAATGTGAACAAAACTATTTCTTTCAGGAAACTGTTTTAGTTACCGGTACTGAACCGCTACAATTTTAACGAACACTTTGAAAGTCCTGTTAAACATAATCGCAGATAAAAAAAAAATCAGAAACACAAATCGAGCAGCAGGACCGGAAATATGAAGAAATGACATTTTACTTCTTGTACAAGGATGTACAAAAATACGATTTAATTGGCATCTTCAATTTAGAAAAATAAAACATAATGATAATTAGTGATAAATGAGGAAAAGTATTTTTTAAACAACTCGGCTGTTTAAAAAGGAGGCCTTTTCCTTGGTTTCCAACTTTATTTCGTTGCAAATGTAAGGGTAGCTGACAACCTTTCCCTTGGTATTCAGCCATTTGCCTTCTCTAAATCTACACAAATATACACGCGACTGCCAGTTCCTCTTGTATTTGGCTTGTACACCAAATCTGATCTTGCTAGACCCGTTGTAATACAATAATATGTATTACCAAATTCACGCTCACAATAGCGTTCTCTCTATGCTTTAACATCTGAACGTACTGGATTGATTATCATAATAGTATTTTAAATTCATACGTAGTTCTATGACTACACTGAGTAACTATGGCGCACATAGGATATAATAATAATGTTATTGGTTTTACGTCCCTTTTAACTACTCTGACTTTTGGAGACGCCGGGGTGCCGGGATTTTTCCCCGAAGGGGATCTTTAACGGGACAGTAAATCTACTGACACGGCTCCTTCACATTTGCGCACCCTAAAATGCCAGCTGACTGCGCCAGGATACGAACCTGCAACATTGGGCCCAGCAAGAAAGAACGTGGCGCACATAGGAAAAGTATGTTGAGAGCCGTGTGAATGATTTTTAACGTGTGTATTGTTATTACGATGTAACAGGCTACTCTTACTTTTCAATATTTGAAAGAAACAAGAAACTACTTGCAAATGGACATACTGTACTTCGTGAGTGGAATAAATTTGGACAGGTATCTTGACGGACTCGAGAAACTGGAATAGGTTTTTAGACCACTGTGCAATGTAAATGTCGGCATTTGGAACTTGAATCGCAGGTCTCAGAATAGGCTACAGACCACTGAAGGAATTACAGGGCCCGGTGACGTATTGTGGACTCGTTTGATTACGACCCGTAGATTCTAAACTCACACATTCTAGACACACCTCATCCATGAATGTCTCTCGGAGCCTCTTGCAATAGACCGTAACGTGTGGGCTTGATGAGAAAAAGCACATTTATGCAACTCGTGACGTCACCAGCAAGCTGAAGACAGGTACGTGTACTAAGAAATTACGCTCCTTGTTTCCCAGCTCAACTGCTGGCCACGACTTCTCCCACTCCAATCTTAGGACCAACTAATTAAGTCGAGTGTAGACATCGATATAACATGAGCCATGCCGTCTTGCACAGAACTGTATGCTGACGTCTAACGGTCGTACTGTACATGAAACCACCAGTGATTACCTACTTCATGGTACAGTACAACCTGCCACTGTCCGTAGCGGAACATTTCCTCACTCCCTTTTGTAGCCAAATGTAATGTAAGCTACCGGATTAAACAGAAAGTGTCTATCGCGGAATCGGAAACCAAAGGAAGGCTATTTCAAATATTCATGGGAAGACATTTTATAAAGTTCAGAAGAGAAAGACGAAGCCATTAAGTTACTTCTGGAACATAGTAGGAGTAATGGCGAAACGATCTTGTGTATCAGGTCTCATGGTACTGTACAGCAGTACGCTAGAGACTCGCTCTGGACTGTCAAGAAGGCCTACCTAAAACGTTAAGTGTTTTTCACAGGCTGTTATAAATTACATCAATTATTTTTAGCAAACTTTGTGGTACGGAGAATGACGTAATTAAAAAGTGGGTGGTCACGGTGACAAAGGTGCTCTGTCATCAGGTAAGCCACTCTACTTCAAAGAAAAATCGTGTCTGAGAGGAAAATTGTACAAAGAAAGACTGACCGTTTTCCCTCCTTCTTTGTAGTTCCATAGCAGGGCAAATGAAGAATCCTGTTGAGATACGAAACGTACTCAAGCCCCCAATACTTCAAGAACATTGATATGAGATTTCCCGTAGTGTTCATTTTTATTTAGCGCATCTTCATTGAATTGAAAACTTTTTCGGGACCTTAACATTTCACTGGGGACAGGTTTTACTGTTTATACGGGTGCCGGACTCCAAGGCTAAGTGGCATTTTATCGTATGATGATGGCGAAAGGCGAAACTGGTGAGAATTTAAATTAAATAGAAATTTAGTGGCAGTATAATGTCTCGTATTTATATGCATTCATTACTCCCGTTTCTACGAGGTCAGGGATAAGGTGAGACGAGTTTGTGAGTGGCAATGGCTTTCACGGCTGGAAGCCCTCCCTGATGCCAACCTAATGAGAGGAGATACTGTAAAATTAAATGACTGAAGATGAATGAAATGAGGCAAGGATTTGAAAGGAAACAGCCGTGGCCTGTTAGAAGCCCGGCATTAGCCGGGTGTTGAAAATCGAAAATCACGGAAAACCATGTCAAAGATGGCTGACGGCGTGGTTCTAACCTACTCGTCTTCTGAGTCTAGAGGGAGATTGGCCCCTTGGTCTTGTTAATTAACGAGCTTAGATACCTATTTAGATAAAAATGTATTTGATATTTATTGACTATTCCAATCTGTTCTTAGAAACTTTTGTTGAGGAAAACGTTCTAATACCCTTCAGGAACTCAAAACGTTTGGAACTTTTTCGAGAGCTGGTTCAACGATGTCAGTCTAGCTCCAAAGTGTGTTGAAAGAGCAAACTGAATTAAAATTTAGATTTGCCACTTGACTCCTATGACCCCAATTAATTGGGATAAACCAAAGTTTTGTTTCAGCGAGTCTATAGCGGTACGTGTTTGGTAAATAAATGCAGCCCACAACTGTGATGGTATAGGCTAATGTATCTTCAACCCATGTAGGCCTGCTCCATAGGACACTTGCTGTATTCTGGATGTGCGCTCCACGCATGCGTACTTGGTGGGGAAGTTAGCAAAGGGAATCTATAATTTGTATCTCGTGCCGTAGCTCTGTGCAGTATACGGTATATCTTTTAAAATGATTTTCAGAGGTGCATTTAGGAAAGCAGAATTTTTTGTCTTTACAGTATAAGGGGCCTGTATTATTGTTAATAGAAACCCATGTATTTCTCCTTTATTTTCTTTCAAACCTCGATCAGTTATTTGGAATCTCTTCCGAGACTGTATGTGTATTTGTAATCCGGCCACTCCATGCTGAAGGTCTATAAACGGAGGAGTACTTGAGGTGACTGAAGAATAATAGGTATACCTTTTCATGTCACATAGCTGAATAATTTGGTTTTTGTTTTCAGTTTTCGGACCATTTTAATAGTTCTGTGTAATAATCTATTCTAGGATACAATCGTTTTTCATAAATCTTCTTCTACATTTCCAACGACATGATTTAAATGACCTTTTATATAGTTGGGCTCTAAACCCAATCAGATTTTGGGCTATTCTAACTGTTATTTCAAAGCTAGCTCTGACCTAAAGATGCCGAAATAAAAAGCTAGATTAACTAGGTTAGGTGAGTCATATTGATGTGAGTATGTCAGTCACTCCCAGACTAACTCTGAAAGTCAGCTGGGTCGAGCTACAGTTCGGGTGATGACGACCGCGGATTCAAGTTCATGAATAATGACTGCGGTCCATCAAGAAAGGATCTCACTTGCTAGGCTAGAACACCTATCGATATACCACTAGTTCTCACAATAAACTGCTTAGGGTAAGTTTGAGGAAAGAAAAAAAAATACATAAGTTTATGACACAAAATATAAAACTCTTAAATTATGCACCACAAGATTGGCGTTGTCGTGTGGTTCAGAGAGGGCTCATCAGCAGGCCTTTGGACCCATCTGGGACAGCAATCTGTGTGCTACGTCCCGGTAAGATTTGTGGTATTTAATTCCAGTACTTGGGCCGTGAAAGCCAATTATACCATCTTTATGGCACCATCGTAGGAACTCTTATCAGTCGGTCAACACGTATACGTGAGCCCAATAACCTTGAGCGGTTAATGTTAATACACTGTATTCTGCTTAAATACCTCTAATAGAATACACACAAATTGTACACATCTCTACTTAAAATAATAATAATAATATTGGTTTTGCGTTCCATTTAACTACTGTGGCTTTTAGAGACGCTGGGTTACCGGAATTTTGCCCCGGAGGGGATCTTCAACGTGCCAGTAAATCTACTGGCATGGCTCTCTCACATTTGCGCACCCTCAAATGCCAACTGGCTGCGCCAGGATTCGATCCTGCAACCTTGGGCTCAGCAAGCGAGAACGTTACCACCGACCCACGCAGCCTGTATGCTTAAAATAGGTAGAATGTATACAATGTGTTAACATTAACCACCAAGATAATTAATCTGAACTACAGTAGATAGAGCTGAGACTCGGGAAACTGGTCATCGAGAAAGTGGTCAAGTTCTTCGACCTTGGTAGCATCGTTACCGCCGATGGATTGACCACAGAGGTGTAGAGATTTCAAGCCATTCTTTTCAGTGTTGCCTATACAAATTGTCTTTTGCAGCTTTTCAGTCGGGTCAACACGATTGTGCCCAATGAATTGGGCGGGGTACAACACTCCTGGAAAAAATTACTTGTATTAGTTTATTATCACATTTAAATGGGCACAGAGGATATCATAAGGCGCATCAACAAAGCCAAGGGGGCCATCGCAACTCTCCGCCCAATATGGAGGTCCAAAGATTTGATAATGAAGACCAAACTACGGATTTTTGAGAGTAATGTAAAGTCTGTCTTGCTGTATGGCTGTGAAACCTGGAAAGCGACAAAATACCTGACCCACTTACTACAGACATTCATTAACCGATGTTTGGGGAACATCCTGAGGATATGGTGGCCAAACGTCACCACTAGGGAACGGAGTTTTAGGTTTTAAAATTGTCGTTTTAGTAGAATAGGATTTTATGTTAAAAGTGTAGCAAAAGTTGACATAAACTGCTCCAAGCTTAACATTAATGCCTAATTGTTAGTAGAAGATCTGATTGTAACGAGAGTGTAAATATTTTACGTAATGATACGTCTATTATCGAATTATCACCGAGAACTTCAAACTTTTAATCAATATTTGCTCTCCTTAAATATGTTAATTATTCAAATTTAATAAAACCAAGGATGCCAGAGGTGATTTTCACTAGTCTGTTTCATTAACTTTATAATTTAAAATATAGGGAACTTGGAAACAATAAGAGATTTATCCCCACTTTCCTGACAGTGAATAACTAAACAATAAGATATAAGCTGAAAAGTGCTGAAAGTATTTGATTTTCCTGACTTTCTCTCAATCAACTAGACCTAGGAATAAACACTATATTGTGGTTTACTTTTAAAAATTATGGACTAAAAATTCAAATATACTACAGTAAATGGAAAATAAACTGCAATTAGGTATTTTTAGGTGCTCGCATATCATTTAGGTTTTATAGGTACAGTACTACAGAAATCATGAATATGGCTCTTTTGAGAGGGATTCGGAATAGTTTTAAAGAATTTTTGTATTTAGAAGCAAGGAAATAAACCTAAGAATCCAGTCCCTAGTCATCAGTGGCTTCGGTACCGACATCAGTGGCTACGCACGTTAAAGCGCAACGTTAGGCTATGGGACCAAGCTCTCTGCTGACTCGGTAGACGCGTCGGCCGTCCTTGAAATGGTTTTCCGTGGTTTCCCATTTTCAACACCAGGAAAATGCTGGGACGGTACCTTCTGACCGGCCACGACCGCTTCCTTCCACATCCTTGCCCAGTTTCATTCATCTTCATCCATTCCATCTCTCATCCCGACGCGCAGGTCGCCCACGGGCGTCGACTAGAAAGACCTGCACTCGGCCTCTCAGGAGGCCACAGGACAAAAAAGCGGCTTCGGTGGCATAGTTGGTAGCATGCTGTACTGCTGTGCCCAAGATAGCGGGTTCAAACCCGGCCGTAGTCGTCTGATCTTTTAAGAGCGTTAAAATCCTTCAGTATGCCTTCTTTCGGAGGGGAAGTAAAGCCGGCGGTCACATATCATAGATTTATGGCATGTAAAAGATCCTTCCACAGACTAAACTTGTGTGAAGCTAAATTTCCAGGTTAGGTTTCGTTGGAACGCTCTATCAAAACTTCCGACGTTCACCTCTAGGTATCAGTGGCATCTGGTGGCGAAAGTTGGAACTACTTGAAATTGAACGGAACTTGTAGCTCACCCTATGGGTGTCCGCTTGAAGCAGCTACAGCCTCTGGCGAGCCGAACATGTCCTCGGACACTCCCGGCACTAAAAGCCATACGATAAATAAATAAATAAATAAATAAATAAATAAACTAACACTATGCTTTGGGAAAGAACCAATCAAGTGCCTATTGAGATAGAAATAAGGTGGTGGAAATGGAGATGGAAGGCCACATTGCAAAGGAGGCACTCGATTGGAACCCGCAAGAAAACGGAGAAGAGGCAGTCCCAAGATGGCATGATGACGGACTGTAGAAGAGGAAGGTCAACAACAGGGGAAGAGCATGGGAGAGATCAAAGCGAGATTGCACACCTTTGTTGCAGCCCTATGTCCCCCCACAAGGAGTTAAAGGACATAAGTCAGTAAGAAGACCGAGACAATTGGGCCTCCATATACGTGTTCACCGACTAAGGAGCGTTGTTAGATAGACTGTATAAAGGGCAACACTGAAGAAATGGCTTATAAGTTTTAGTGCTTGGAATAGATTGTTCTCTTCGCTAATAAATGCGTTATTTCTACTCTCCAATACCGTAGGCCCTACTCTAGTTGTGGCTTCCAAGGAATATTGCAAGCGTGGGGCTCAAACTGTGGCCTCGTCTGGCACATTCATTGATGAGGTGACGGGAAGTAAACCTCAAGCAGCACGCATGTCAGTGGACTGTTTTGTTCATCACTAATCTTGACAAAATGATGTTATCAACACAACATGACAGATATCGCACTGACCTAGATAACAAGTAGGCCTATCACACTGGTTAGATTTATCATATAAGCCATTAGAATGGTACGTTTTGATACATTGTCGGACTTGACCTTCACCAGTTAGGAACCACATCGTCTATTCGCTATTCAATGCTTTTTACTGTAATATAAGATCTTATTTCATTCGTTAACTTCCCGTGTGACGCGCCACTTTCACTTTCCTATGCATAACGAACCTCCGGTTTGGTAGTCACGTAATAGAAGCAATGGAAACCGTGTACTTGCTGGTAATTGATGAAAAATACAGTAAAACAGTAAGTTAAAGAAGTAAAATACACCAAGAATAAAATGATCTGCAGTTGTGTGCAGTGAGAGTGTTCTATTTGTTTAGGGGCTGCGACATCGTGGTCATGTAGCCCCGTGTACTTTGGGTGTGTGTAGAATCTGTCTGATAACCGGTGTTAATTGTGATGTCTGTATTAGTGTGTGTTATCTGTTTTTAATTCAATAAGGACTGCAGACATTGAATTTCAAGTAGTTCCTACTTTTGCCGCCAAACGCCACCGTCAACAACTACTAGTTCAGAACTTCGCTACTAGACGCCACCGCAGGGCTCCTGGCGACGAATGTAGGAACCTTAAAAGCGTTGTTTAACCTATAAGTTAATTTAGCTTCACACAGGTGTAATTAGTGGAAGGTTCTTTAACATGCCATAAATCTATGACATGGGACCGCCGGCTTTACTTCCCCTCCGAAGGAAGGCATACTGAGGGATTTTAACGCTCTTAAAAATCCGACGACTTCGGCCGGGTTTGAACCCACGACCTTGGGCATAGGAGCTCAGCATGCTACCAACTATGACACCGAAGCCGCAATAGCGAGAGGTAATACTCGTATATTCAATTATATTTCATTTAGTCTCTTGAAGACCTTTTTGATGTAGGCCGAAATATCTTCCACTCAGCACAAACATGTCCCTGACACCCTAGTTGTTGATTCATTAAGGGTCTTTGCGACATCATGGTGATGTAGCCCCGTGTACTTGGGTGTGTGTGTAGATATTTTATGATTACCTGTGTCATTGTGATGTCTATACTAGTGTGTGTATTTGTAACTGAGGTAGGATTTGGCTAGGAAGCGGCCATGGCCTGAAGTTAGGTACCATCCCGGCATTTTCCTGGGGGTAGAAGTGGAAAACCACGGAAAACCACTTCCAGGATGGCTGAGCTAGGAATCGAACATGCCTCTTCACAGTTTTGCCTCATGAGACTGAGTGAGTGTACCCCGTTCCAGCCCTCAGACTAGAATTAAATTTCTTGGCAGAGCCGGGACTCTAACCCGGACCTCTGGGGCGACAGCTATGGATACTAGCACCTACACTACGAGGAGTTCTTGAAGAAGTAGCTTCTGAAACCTATATACGGTACTACGTAAAGTAATCAATGAAGGGGGGGATTATGCCCTCAATTACGCAAATGAACCTAATTTTAAATGAATTATATCGATATGCTAGGAACGAAACCTTCCAATGGAAATATGGATTACCCTTCTTAGAAAGAGTTTGGTCAGTAATTCAAGAGGAGATGCCAGAAAAGTAAATATAAAAAAACTGCATGCACATTACGGAGTAAAATAGCTCTGTGGAAAAACTATCCTTGTCAGGATTATATGACGTGCATACAGTTAAATATATTCTCCTATTTGGAGAAGCACTTCCTGTCTCTCAGGCTTTCATAGGCTAATTGCACCTTTATTTTTTAAGCACAACACTAATTCAGTTAACGTTCTTAAAGATATGTTTATCTAACAGTTTGAGAGTAACAAATTTATTTAACAGATTATGATAAGACTATCGACATTGTTTTGTTCAATCATCGTTTATCTTATGTGATACAGTATATTATACGCCAGGGTTAACCCTTTTTTATTTATTATTTATTTAATGGTGCCTTTATTGTGGCAAGTTAGGTCTCTTGACCCTCTCTTACACTTAACCACATACAATGCTACTTCCATGAATACACATATGTTATTCTTAACCTACCAAACTTAAATACTAATTTTTTGGCCAAGACACAATGCTAACTCAAGCGACCAATGGAGCTTATGTTGAGAGACCTATTTTAACCGACCAGAAAATCTTGGCCAATCCACTCGATATCGTCTATCTCAATAAAAGAAACCAAGAGGCCTACTTAATAGACGTTGCTGTCTTACTTAGCCAAGTATTATAACTACACAGGCTCAAAAAACAAACAAGTACACAACGTTGGCTGAAGAAATGCGAAAGCTATGGAGTCAAAATGCGTGAGAATTTCACCAGTGGTGATCTCTTCCACGGGAGTTGTTCCGAATGCGTAGCTAATGGCTCTGGAGGAACTGCAAATGAAATACCTGATTGCCATAATACACCAGGCAGTGTTGCTGGATACTTGTCATATTGTTAGGCTATTTTCATCACAGTAAGATTGACATGATACTTGATTATAAACCAATATAGTAGAATATATTTCCGTCAATCAATACCAAACAAATTATGTTAAACTGTATTAACACTCACATTCGTGGGACATGTTTCGGGGCCATACTGCTCCCTTCTTCAGCCACTTCATCTCCTAAATGTCATCGTGCGTTCTCAAAGATATCTCATTATAAATGATGCTCACACAAACAAACATTAAAAACAATAAAAACAATCTTAAAAACACTACACCAAAAATACACATACAGTACGTATAAACTTATACAACTATATCGATACTCAGAATGTCTGTCACCATGTCCATGTAAAATAATAATTCCTCTTCTACGTTGAAGTTGGTCCAATCGACTGTTTTGGCCTTTGGTATCAATCACTGTACATATTACGGAGTGACCAGTCCTTTAAATTATAGTGCTTGATACGAAAAATGGAACATGAACCGGTCCATGCGGTAATTTACGGACCATGATAGATATCGTAAATTATCTGTCACGTAGATGTCATTGGAAAAGACAAATCAAGGTTACTATGTGTACACATCCAGATCAGCTGTGTCTCCGTAACCAGAAAATAAAGGTTGAAAACTCTTGTCCTGTACCGTGGGTAGTAAGCAACTGATCTGGATGTGTACACATAGTAACCTTGATTTGTCTTTTCCAATGACATCTACGTGACAGATAATTTACGATATCTATCATGGTCCGTAAATTACCGCATGGGCCGGTTCGTGTTCCATTTTTCGTATCAAGCACTATAATTTAAAGGACTGGTCACTCCGTAATATGTACAGTGATTGATACCAAAGGCCAAAACAGTCGATTGGACCAACTTCAACGTAGAAGAGGAATTATTATTTTACATGGACATGGTGACAGACATTCTGAGTATCGATATAGTTGTATAAGTTTATACGTACTGTATGTGTATTTTTTAGTGTAGTGTTTATTAAGATTGTTTTTATTGTTTTTAATGTTTGTTTGTGTGAGCATCTTTTATAATGAGATATCTTTGAGAACGCACGATGACATTGAGGAGATGAAGTGGCTGAAGAAGGGAGCAGTATGGCCCCGAAACATGTCCCACAAATGTGAGTGTTAATACAGTTTAACACAATTTGTTTGGTATTGATTGACGGAAATATATTGTACTATATTGGTTTATAATCTCTTGCCAATACGGACCATGGCGGAATCTAAAGTAGAAGGAATGATACTTGATTGTTAAATCCGTATCTTGTAGACTGAATTGTACCATATTTATGAGAAATTATAAATAATAATAATAATAATAATAGTAATAATAATAATAATAATAATAATAATAATAATAATAATAATAATAATGGTAAACTAATAATTCCAAGTAAGTAATTGTATGAATTATTTATTAATGTAGAGCTGTAATATTTCCTAATCAGAAATTATGAAATATAAACTAATCATAATCTCCATAGTGAATAGTTGTCATGGTTGATTCATTTAGAGGCTTTGCAACATCGTGGTCATGTAGCCCCGTGTACTTGGGTGTGAGTGGAGTTTGTCTGATAACCTGAGTTATTGTGATGGATGTATTAGTGTGTGTAGTTGTAATTCAGATGAGGGTTGAGAAGGAGGCAGCCGTGTCCTTAATTTAGGAACCATCCCGGCATTTGCCTGGAGTAGAAATGGTAAACCACGGAAAACCACTCCCAGGATGGCTGAGGTGGGAATCGAACACGCCTCTTCTCATTTTTTCCTCACGAGGCTGAGTGTACCCCGTTCCAGCCCTCAGATCAGGATTAAATTTCTTGGCAGAGCCGGGACTCGAACCCGGGACTCTGCGGTAACAGCCAAGGGTGCCTAGGTGATGAGGCGGTCCAAAGTGAATAGTGGGAAGGCATGACTAATAAGACAGAAAATGTGAATCCTATTTTCTTTCATGTCAAAATAGGCCTGAGTATTGGCATTTCTTCAGTTCCAACCTTGGCCTTGTAGGCTACTACTCTTCGAACTGTGGTTGTGTCTTTGAAAGGCAGCATCTCAAGTCATGCTCTACTTGTAGTCAGCTTGTAAGCAAACACGCCACCCTTCCCTGGTCACTGAAAACAATAAATATAATTGCTACCAGTTCTCTTTAATTTGTAGGCAGCATCTTCTTTTCATCACTGTTCGCAAATGCGTAGTTCTGAAATATTTTAATTTTCAAAAGGAGTTTTATATATTTTATTTATTTTTTATTTTTGGAAAGCTACGGTGGCCCTTGTTTTAGTCGCGACTCATAGATTAAGAACCCCGGTTATGCACATTACGTAGGCTGTTGCTTTTATCGAAAAAGTCGTGAAGGGCTTCACCATCAACCGCTAGCAATTCAATGCTGTGTTGAGGGTTTTAAAGCTCTATTTATTGTTATTTGGATCAAACATAATTTATCGAATTTGAAGTTCAATGACTTCAAATATAATGTTCATTGTCAAGTAATACAAAAATATAATCTAATTAGAATTTCAACCACTTCACAAATCACATTCGACTATATGTTATATTCAGCCTGAATAATGGATCTGAAGATGTTCGCCTGACAAACGAAACACGTCATGCCTGCAACCCTTTTCCCTACGTGATGAGTACTCACTAATTATATATTTACGTGTTTTGTTTTGTTTTTTTCAGGTAGAATTCAATTCCCCGCCCAATGTAATTGACTATGAACATATGCTGACCGACTGGAAACATACCCATTGACTGCTTATTTGGCAACATTAAAATGGCCTCATAGCTTTCTATAAGTACACTTCCGGCCAAAAAAAAAAAGAGCGTAACACTTGGATATTTTCAAATGAACACAAAATTAGTTTTACTTGCATTATTTTGGATCTTAAATGGATGAAACCAAAAAACAGCAACTTCATGAAAGATAATTTTTCACTTAAAAGTTTACCTTCAGATGACAATAAATTAAGTTCTTTGTTTTTTTTAGCAAATTTTCATGAACTGCGTCCATCGTCAACTAATGCAACAGCTCTTGCAGAATCTACAGCGCTTACAGGCGTCTTTACTGCAACCAAACTTCTTGATGCTCTAGGAAGTAGCCTACTGAATAACAAGTCATTTGATAAGAGCAAAACAATGCCACAACAAACCGCTATTCTCACATCTCAATAATAGCGGAAGCACGAAGCAGTAAAGTTAATGCAAATACCGCCATAAAATTCCAAATCCAACCTTCGAGAACAGAATCCCTTTAATAACCGTTCATTTTCATATTCTTGTTCCCAAATAAACAAAACATGGTATTTTGCCCCGAGGCTCAAAAGAAACCCATTATAATGAATTATAATGAACGTAATTATAAAACACTTTTCGACAACTTCCATTTTACGGTTTTATGGCCGGCAGTGTATATTGTTTATTGTGAGGTTTGAAGCCATTTTTCAGTGTTGCCTTAGTAAACTTAAGTTTGGTGCTTTTCAGTCGGTCAACACGAATGTACCCAAAAGAGTTGGGTTATACCCTAATCCTGAAAAAAATTACATTAAATTAATAAATACACTAGGATGACTAGTTTCGATCGTCAAGCGATCATCATCAGATCCGTTACACTTAGACTGAAAAATCTATGTTTGAAAATACAGGTGAAAATATTTACAATATGTAGGCCTATATTGTTTAATTATTCAATCGTTTTGAGCACTCATATTTCATTATTTCCTTAGCACTCCCTATGATAAGTGACTCGCCTCCATGTTGCACGTAGATTTGCGCATTACAGCGCTTACAATGTCGCGAGCCGAAATGAAAAATGAAAATCCACAGCCTGCTTCCAGTCTCCGACCGGGTCAGGAATGGAATGAATGAAGCCCCCATCTAGCGGCGAGGATATGAACTGTGCCGGCTGCCGAGGCCTGACGCACTCCTCTGGGTCAATGATTAAATGAATGACAGATGCAATGAAATGATAGTGGAGAGTGTTGCTGGAATGAAATTGTGACAGGGAAAACCGGAGAACCCGGAGAAAAACCTGTCTGCCTCCGTTTTGTCCAGCACAGATCTCAAATGGAGTGACCGGGATTTGAACCACGGACCCAGCGGTGAGAGGCCGGCGTGCTGCCTCCTAAGCCACGGAGGCTTTCGTGAGCCGAAATAAATGTTTAAAAATAAGGAAGATTATATTATACGCGAATTGCACTGAAACGGCTCAATAACATCTTAATGACTGCCCACTAACAATAAGCTGCTGAAGATGACCCATAACAAGACCTAAAATGTATTGCTTAGTAACAAAATTCAGATGAATTTCTATTTGAGCATTTTGCGTACATTTTTCTCCGTATTCTTAGAATTACGTTGTTTCTTGTTGTTTCAATTCAGGCGTTAGTATATCTTGGTCATCAAATCCGTGTATTTAGTGTGTGTCGAATTTGTCTGATAACCTGTTATAGCCTAATTATGGCAGCAACAGTGTGTGTAACTGCATTATTAAGGCTTAGAATTGGTGTAGATGCCCCGAGATTTTAAATAAGATACCATCCCGACATTTGGCTGGAGTGAATGTGGAAAACCCCAGGAAAATCCTCTCTCAGAATGGCTACTTTCAGCTCCGGGTTAAGGGCAGTGAGCTCGATCACCTTCATCATCATCAACTCCGGAATTCAAACCTGGTATCTCCGAACACCAACTCGACTACGCTGGTAGGTGGAGATCTGAGCTTATTGTAGGTCTACCCCTTATTTTCCCCGTTTTCAACGGCGCCGGGGAAAGTCTATCTGGCAGATGGTTTATACGACCGAATGCCCTTCCTGACGCCAACCTCATGAGATGAGTTAATGAGAGATGAAATGAATGAAGATGAATGAAACTGGGCAAGGATGTGGAAGGATGTGGCCGTCAGATGGTACCGTCCCAGCATTTGCCTGGGGTTGAAAATGGGAAAGCACGGAAAATCATTTCAAGGACGGCCAACGGTGGGGCTCGAACCCACGTCTGCCGAGTCCTCAGATAGCTTGGCTTCATGGCCTAGCGCTACGCTGGTAGGTTATTGTTTCAACAAAAGAGTGAAATGTGTTCGCTCTCTCGTCAGACCTGGTGATCACTTGGAGGAACTAGAGTGGATAGAGAAAGTACTGTAGCCTATATCCGTTCCGCAGTGAGTCACAGTGCAGACAGTCAGCCAGCTGTAACCGGCTAAACGTAGCTGGTAGTGGTAACAGCTTGGTGCTCTGTGACGTCTTCTGATTCGGCGTGGAGAATATGAAGTCAGCCGGAAAGCATATCTACAGGGGAGACATGCACTCGGTGCATCTTATCGGGCTGCTATGAAGGTCGATAGATAACGAATTTGTACCTTTCATTGTCCATTTTCATACATACACAGTATTTTAATTGAAATTTAAAATAAGGTAATAATTGTGTAGGCACTTTACTTCTCACAAATGAAAATAATACAATTCAAACATTAGTAGTCTACAAAATTCTATTTGGAACAAAACTTTTATAAAAATTAAAAAATATGCAGTATGTAAGTAGGAGTAAAGATTCAAGGAGAAATAATTTCAACTCTGAGATTTGCTGACGACATCGTCATCTTAGCCAACACACCAGAGGATTTGAATGAGTTTTTAAATTGTATGAGCTCCGTCTTGAGGAAGGAATTCATGATAAATGTAAAACATAAATAATGGAATGCAGCCGAAATAAATCAGAAACCCGTAATGACGTCAAATTGGCAGGCGAAGAGCTGAAGGAATTATGAGACTTCAGCTACCGGTACTTAGGAAGCAAAATAACCAGTGATGGACGAAGCAAAGAGGATATAAAAGGAAAGCATTTCTACAGAAAAGGAATCTATTGACATCGTATATAGATTTAGGTATTATGAAGTCATTTTTGAAAGCCTTTGTCTGGAGCGTGGCACTGTATGGAAGTGAAACTTGGACGTTTGGTGCAGCAGAAAAGAGGAGAATAGAAGCGTTTGAAATGTGGTGTTACAGGAGAATGATGACGATAAGATGGGTAGATAGAGCAACAAATGAGGAGGTATTAAGACGGGTGGGAAAGGAGAGATATTTCTGGCGACTGCTAATGAAGAGGAGAGATAGGTTGGTAGGACACATAGCCGTACTAAGACACCCAAGAATAGCAAACTTAGTTATGGAAGGAAGGGGTAGACCAAGGTTAGAATATGTCAAACAGATTGCATCGGATGTTAAGTGTGGTAGCTGTGTAAAATGAGACGATTAGCCTAGGACAGATGGGCGTGGAGATCTGCATCAAACCAGTCAAAAGACTGAAGACTCAAACAACACAACAGTGTATCAATCGTCAATAAATAAATGAATCATTGTAAAACGCGATTTGTACTTTTAACACCTATACTGTAGGTGTATTTAATCGCACCTGTTGTTCTTTACCTTCCGTTCTTAAAAATATATTTTAATATTTTTATTCGTTTAAATATAAAGCCTGTACGTCTTGTTATGATTACAAATATAACGATCTGAAACATATTTTGCTTCCCAAACAGCAGACTTCTCCTACTTAAGCTTTTCACCTGCCAATTCTATGCTAACAGGGGTTTCATATTACTTTCCTTGTTGCATTCTTTAATTTTTGTTTTACATGTTTTGATTTTCATCTTTCGTCAATACTGTATCCATACCATTTAGAAACTCTTTCAAATCCTCTGGTGAAACAGTTAAGATGGTAATGTCTGCAGCAAATCTCCGAGTTGTAATAAGTTTACCTTGATGAAAATCAATGTAAAACAGCATAACAGTGTGATAAAACATTAAAAAGAAACAAATCTAACAGAAAGTCATCCAGGTCAAGAGCCGGTAGAATGTCCTTGTCCATTTTAGTTCTTACGATACGCCTAGAATGGAATTCAGGATCTCTAGCACCGAAAGCAAGATAACATGTCGAACACATATTGCGATGACCATAGCTGGTAAAAAAAAAGGACGTATAGTGATATCCATAGTTTTCTCACCAAATGTTGGGAGTCTCACTGTACTTCTTTTATACCACGGACTAATCCAGTTTTTGCTAAAATTAACACACCAAGATAAAATTCTTGAGTCCATCCACCAAATAGTGTTGAAAGGTAAAATTAAACTATAAACTGGCCTATCATTGTGTTTCCACGTGTACAAGTGAACAGCTCAGGTTATCTCCGTCGTCCACTTGTGTGAACATTCTGAAAAGAAAAAAGTCAGCGCTGATAAATTACAAGAAATTAAATTGGGGCAGCGCTTCTTCTGGTCAGTTCAAGAGGTGGGCGAATTATCTTGAATTGTGTGCCAGATTAGTTTCCATTTAAGTTTTTATTTCTCAGTTAAAAGTCTCAATACTGACAAGAAAAATGTTATAGTCACTGTCTGACATTGATAATTTTTTTGCAACTTCCGAAGTTCAAAATAACAAACATGAAGGGAACGTTTTATATGCACAGGAGATTGATGTAATGTTTCTTGAGACTGATTCGATCAAATGCGATAGTATCTTGAATATGTTGCAAGTAGAAAGCATGAAAGGTGTATTTTTTTTCTTTCGTAGAATTTGCTCACAAATACATGTATATAGCTTTCCAATTCATGTCAAATTCCCTGCAGGTGTTCATGGGGGTGCTGTTCCTGTCCCTGAACCTCCTACGGGACTGTCGCCTCCACAAGGAAGAATACCGTGTGTCGGCCCTGGTCATCAACTACATTACCATGGGCTTGTCGTTCGTGGTCACAGCCTTGAACCTACTCGTCAGTGCATTCGATCCTATGCTTCCGCAGCCCTTGAGCATATAAACCTTAGAAAAGTGATATCTGCAAGATTGAATGTTCAAGTACAAAGTTACTTTCGAAATACCGTACTTCATTCATCTCATAATTTAGCAGAAATGCTTTACCAAGAAAGAAGTGTAAAGAATCAGCGAATTGATATTGTCTAACTAAACATGTTCGTGCGGTTATTTAAGGATATAGGCCAACTGGTTCATTTGATGACAGGCAATAATCAAGAGGGGAAGAATAAATATAACCTACATGAGTTATAAGAGTGGGCTGACGAAACGGGCTTAAATTAAATACTGGTACGAAAAATCCCACAAGACATTTATGAATTTTGGATACATGAATGGACAAGTGCAATAGTTGTTGAAGACATTTGAACCAGGCATTGAATCATTCAAAGTCGGGTCCTGTGGTGTAGGGGTAACTTGCCTATCACCTAGAAGATCCGGGGTTCAAACCCCAGCTCCATCAGGGAGTTAAGAACTGACGTGAGAGCTCGAAAGGGGTACACTCAGCCTTGTGAAGACAATTGAGTTTTCTCCCCATCTGAGAAGCAGCGACCCCGATCAAGAAATACAAGATTAATGGCCTAGGGTTCACGTTGCAGTGACCTCGCGTCACCCAACAATCTGCAGGCCGTCGCTTGGTAGGCATTATTATTATTATTATTATTACTGACGCAGTTAAATGGCAACCCGCGAGAAGGGATCCCTGTCGAAGATAAAATTCGACTGGTACAGACGATGAGATTGTGGCTGGGCGAACAAAGAGTCAGAGCCATAGGATACTCTTGTGCTAAATCAAACAGTTAAGAGCTGTGCAGTAAATCAACAGTACAGACGTGGACACATTATATTAAAACAAAGATTGATTTTACGAATTTATTATTTATTTGCAACCGTAATGAAGTAATTACTCCCAAAATTCTGTGGCTTGGAACAAGAACAACCAATATCCAGATTGGGGGTTTTGAGATATGGCGTCTCAAAGTTTGGAGCATGACTTAGGCATTCGATTGCTGTGTCACCTAACGTTGGTTGTAGTCCCTGTCGATTGTTAACCGCTCCCGCCGCGCAACAACTACCAATGTTAACATTGGTTCTTCTAGTCCCCAGATGTTGGATTAATTGCCGAGGGAGATTGGTTGTGATAATGCCAAATATAGTATTTAGAGACGATGTAAGATATTGGATGTCATTCCATTTGGAAGATCACCCCCAAAATATCAAGAGCATGATTGTTAAAACCTGGAGATTGGTTGTTTTTATACCAAGTAGATAATTTGTTTACTTTACTGTCGCTATTGGTTCTGTAATTGCTCATTCGGTTTTTCTTCTTTAAGAAAATCGTGAGCCATAAAGTATTTTACTGTGAAGAATATATATTACATTCGTTCCGCATAATTTTTAATTATTGTTAATCAGATAACACTCGTCTAGTAATAACAAAAGCAAATAAAATATTTATCTTATTAAGTAATTACATGCATCAGCGACAGTATATAAATATTTATTACGTAACATCAATAATAATCCGAAGTTCTTACCTGATGGGAACACATAATTTCCCAATGCAATTCCTCGCCAGCCAATGAACATATTCCCAGACTATTAGGGATATTAACACACCTGTAGCGTTCCTAAGCCAATGTGACGATTATTCCAATGGTTTGTCCACGTCTGTACACTGCTCAAAATTTTCTGTGAATCTATTTGGCCACCATGAGCTTGTAGTATTTGATTAAACATTAGCTATGGTTATCAATCAGCACAGTTAAAGTGGGCTGTAAATGCAACGTTTAAAAAACTAGCCAACACACTCCACTTCAAGACAAGAACAGTCACCCGTAGCCTTCGTTCCAGTTTCTGAACTTCCATATTGCTCACACATTATGCTATTCCCATCCTACTCTCAATGTATTGTACACATCGTGTGATCAGTCCTAAGCTCTTCATTGCCTACAAACCGTATGATCAGTACTAACCCCTACATTACCCACCCATCATGTAATCTGTTCTATGCCCTACATTATCCACACATCGTGTATTCTGTTCTAACCCCTACAACACCCACACATCGTGCATTCTGTTCTAGCTCCTATATTACCCATACTGTACATCGTAAGATCAGGCCTAACCCCTACATTAACCACACAGCGTGCAATATGTTCTAACCCCCAATGTACCCACACATCGTGCAATATGTTCTAACCCCTAATGTACCCACACATCGTGCAATGTATTCTAATCTCATATTACCCACACATCGTGCAATATGTTCTAACCCCTACAGTAACCACGCATCGTGCAATGTGTTCTAATCTCATATTACCCACACATCGTGCAATATGTTCTAACCCCTACAATAACCACACATCGTGCAATGTGTTCTAATCTCATATTACCCTCACATCGTGCAATATGTTCTAACCCCTACAGTAACCACACATCGTGCAATGTGTTCTAATCTCATATTACCCACACATCGTGCAATATGTTCTAACCCCTACAGTAACCACACATCGTGCAGTGTATTCTAATCTCATATTACCCACACATCGTGCAATATGTTCTAACCCCTACAGTAACCACACATCGTGCAATGTGTTCTAATCTCATATTACCCACACATCGTGCAATATGTTCTAACCCCTACAGTAACCACACATCGTGCAATGTGTTCTAATCTCATATTACCCACACATCGTGCAATATGTTCTAACCCCTACAGTAACCACACATCGTGCAGTGTGTTCTAATCTCATATTACCCACACATCGTGCAATATGTTCTAACCCCCAATGTACCCACACATCGTGCAATGTGTTCTAATCTCATATTACCCACACATCGTGCAATATGTTCTAACCCCTACAGTAACCACACATCGTGCAATGTGTTCTAATCTCATATTACCCACACATCGTGCAATGTGTTCTTATCTCTACATTACCCACACATCGTGCGATATGTTCTAACCCCTACAGTAACCACACATCGTGCAATGTGTTCTAATCTCATATTACCCACACATCGTGCAATATGTTCTAACCCCTACAGTAACCACACATCGTGCAATGTGTTCTAATCTCATATTACCCACACATCGTGCAATATGTTCTAACCCCTACAGTAACCACACATCGTGCAATGTGTTCTAACCCCGAATGTACCCACACATCGTGCAATGTGTTCTTATCTCATATTACCCACACATCGTGCAATATGTTCTAACCCCTACAGTAACCACACATCGTGCAATGTGTTCTAATCTCGTATTACCCACACATCGTGCAATATGTTCTAACCCCTACAGTAACCACACATCGTGCAATGTGTTCTAACCCCTACAGTAACCACACATCGTGCAATGTGTTCTAATCTCATATTACCCACACATCGTGCAATGTGTTCTAACCCCTACAGTAACCACACATCGTGCAATGTGTTCTAATCTCATATTACCCACACATCGTGCAATGTGTTCTAACCCCTACAGTAACCACACATCGTGCAATGTGTTCTAATCTCATATTACCCACACATCGTGCAATATGTTCTAACCCCTACAGTAACCACACATCGTGCAATGTGTTCTAATCTCATATTACCCACACATCGTGCAATATGTTCTAACCCCTACAGTAACCACACATCGTGCAATGTGTTCTTATCTCATATTACCCACTCATCGTGCAATGTGTTCTAACCCCTACAGTAACCACACATCGTGCAATATGTTCTAACCCCTACAGTAACCACACATCGTGCAATGTGTTCTTATCTCATATTACCCACTCATCGTGCAATATGTTCTAACCCCTACAGTAACCACACATCGTGCAATGTGTTCTTATCTCTACATTACCCACACATCGTGCAATATGTTCTAACCCCTACAGTAACCACACATCGTGCAATGTGTTCTAACCCCAAATGTACCCACACATCGTGCAATGTGTTCTAATCTCATATTACCCACACATCGTGCGATATGTTCTAACCCCTACAGTAACCACACATCGTGCAATGTGTTCTTATCTCTACATTACCCACACATCGTGCAATGTGTTCTAACCCCTACAGTAACCACACATCGTGCAATGTGTTCTAATCTCATATTACCCACACATCGCACCATATGTTCTAACCCTTGCATTACCCACCATCGTGCAATCATTCCTAACCCCTAGATTTCTCATATATAGTGCAATTCAGTCCTAGCCTCCTGCATCGAACAATTATAACCTCAACTCCATATTATTTCCTGCAGCTCAGTCCTGACTAATGATTCCTGTCTGCCTGTGATAGCCCATATTTCCATCCTGCACTGATTCTAAAACAGTTTTCATCGGTAAAGACTGATGTCACCGTCCAGTTCATTGCACAACTATTGTATCCTGTGTTATTGGTTTTATAATTTTAGTAGTAGGCCTACGCCCAGCCGCCATCTGAATATATGGAGTCACTAATCTTCTGCCTTGGGCATACAAAGCCACTTGTACGTTTCCACCTTACTGATGTTTTTTGTTATTGTAGCTCCAAAATGTTGATAGTTATTTCTATTCTGTCATTTTAAGATGGCAGCTGCGCTGAATATTCAACCTGATAAAATCATCACATGGGACGCATACAGTAGATCCCTTGTACACATTTCTTTATATGCCAATTACTGTGAACATTGCGTCATTGGAGCATGAGTTACGGATTATAATTTTATTTATGCAGCCAATGGCCATGTACTTTTCTTTTCAGGACGGGTCAGGGAAGGGATATTGGAAGTAAATCGACCATGGACCTATTGAAAGGAACCATCCCGGAATTTCCCTGGTGGTGAAAATGGGAAACCGCGAAAACCATTTTCAGGACGGCCGAGGTGGGATTCGAATCCACGCTCTCCCGATGCCAGCGAGGCACGAGGTAGCACGTTAGCGCTCTTGGCCACCAATGCTTGAATGTTTCGTACAGTCGCCTTCTTGAAATTATGCAGAAGATGACCTTGAAATTCTGTCCTCTAACGCTTCCCGTAATCTAGTTTGGTTTTTGAAAATGTAGTATCATCCTGATGATTAGTTTAGTCAATACTCAGTACTCCTCAGTATGGCGGTGATTGATGCGCCCTCTGATAGTGCTACTCTATATTTCTTCGTCTGGGAATTGATAAGGGGGGGCAGACATACACACACACACACACTAGCAGACAGAGGGGCATTTCTTCAGTTTAGATCTTTCATTTTATTTGAAAGTAAGCTAAAAATCCAAGGGACAAATGCACTTCCCTCCATTGTTTTACTTGCCTCTCCTTCTCCTGTTTGTCTTAAGGTAACAATTGTTACCGATTTACTACATTGCACTTTTGTGAGATAGTTATTTAACATTTAAAGCCAGGACCTGATGACTTAGAGTCTCCCCAGCTACTTTGGGTGCATCCTCCTTTAAAATTCTGCTTAAAGTTCATAAAATATCTTTATTTTTGTTTGTTCCCACATATATCCATTTAAACATTGATAATTGCTATTTGACTCTCCCTATTCAGAGATTATAAAACGGTTTCTAAATGGTATTTACCTGTTAACTAAGGTAATTTTTGTTCCACTAACAAGGGAAGTCTCTGAACCGGGGAATCGCGGATCCTGTTGGAACTTTGCAGATACGTTGCGTGAGCCCATCTAGGCAGAACCGTGAAGAAAATTTTTTCGGAAATTAACTTCCCCTTCTACTAGATGAATAATTAAGTTTTACACGTTTAAATTGGCGCGCCAGTGGCGTGAGCTTCATTGGCTGCGTCAGAGGTTGCTTCCCAACCGTACTGTGCTTCCCGGCCTACGGTGTACAGTCACCGAATGAGAGGCGATAGACCCGGCATACGCTTATATCCGTATACGGAGAGTGTCCCATGCATTGCATTATGAATGTTAACATTGGAAAAGTTATATGTTGTCTGGAGGAAAAATATAGAAAATGTATGGAAAGGCCTCTCATCATTCAAGAACAGAACCTGTTGGACAGTTTGGATGGTTTTGTGCCTATCTGGCTTTCTGGCGTTCGTCTCTTGTAACAAGTGTGTTAGGTATGAAATACTAACAAAATGTTGTCGAGTATTGCAAAAGCGGTAAGAGGCGTCCGCTTTCCTTTTCGTCGGTAAAATGTATGTTCTACCGTTTAAGAAGTAAGAAAGATTTATATTTGTGGGCAGAGCAAGTGAAAAGGGGCGGCACCCACCGCGACAAATTGAGGAGAATAACATGTGCCTTAAAAGCCCAATTTGACATTGCCCATCAGAATAATGACGTAATATATGACGTGACAATTCAGCAATGGGCTATGCTAGCTGCGCAGGACGTAAAATGTACGGGGCTTTAAGCCAGCCATTCCTGGGTGCAACACTTTAAGGATCGCTATAATATCACTTCGCGAAAAATAGCTACTGTGGTGATATCAAAGAATGCCCATCGAGAAATGGATATTATGTCAGCAGCAGAAATATTCGTAGAAGAGGTTGCATCGGTTCTAGATTCTCTCGGCCCTGGAAACGTATGTACTGTAATAATGATCAAAGTGGGTTCAATTTGGAGATGTGTTCGGGTAGGGCACTGGCTATAAAAGGGTCGAAAACGGTTTGCTCCAAAATGCAATCAGTGGGGGCCACAACGCTCAGTTATACAATAATGCCAACAGTAACAGCAGCGGGCAAGCTGCTTGGACTTCTTTCATAACTTTGAAAGAACCAAAAGGTGTGTTTGGTAAAAGGGTGAAAGAAACTATGTTTGCACATGACAATATTAACGTTGTTCCCACAAATTCTGGCAAAATGGGATCCGCACAATTGAAGAATTGGTTCCATACATTTTTCAAACAGCATGTACCGTCTGGCAATGCAGCACTCCTTCTGGATTCCTTTTCGGGACATAAATTGTTAGAAAGTGAAGAGCGCATACGACTGATGATCATCCCTCCTGGGGCCACAGCCTATTGTCAACCATTGGATGTATACGGATTAGGGTCTGGAAAAGCTTTGTCAGTAGATTTTCGAACACCGTTCGGTTATTGAATTTTGACATCAATTTGGCCCAGAGAAATACAATCTTGAAAATACAGTCTCTGACCACCAATTGTCGTTCTCTCGTTTTACTTCAATGTGACAATACGCATGGTACCGAAGTCAGTATCTGCCCGACAATCCCGAACGGTTTGAACACGCTGTGCCATATTGTTTCGATATCAGTGCAATACAATGTAGTACTTGCACTCGCCCGTGTCTTATACGGTGAGGATGGTGTAAAAGCAGTTTGTGAACCATTGGTTCAGTTTACTCTGTGTTGTGTTGTAATTATATGTATTTGTGATACCTTACATTGCATGATTAATAAAAAAGCACGACGTGCAATATATTGTAAAGATGCAGCATTAATGTCCCATGCCGCAGCGCAGCTTATGAGCGCGAGTACGGGAGGGCAGTCGTTTCGAACGTGATCTTTTGAGTCACCAATCAGGAGTGAGGCACACTCAAACTTGAAAAGCGCGCAAAGTTCAAAATTGTTGTGCTTACCGCCGTCTACGGTTGGTAGGAGTTAATTTCCGAAAGATTTTTCCTCACGGTTCTGCCTACTGTCGACCAAAGTATTATGTGCACCCGAGTTTGAAGGTTGTTTGTGAAGTAACCAATAGATCTACATACAATCCAATAACATCATCATTTTTGTTGTTCTATTTTGCGTTAGTTCATGTAGGTTTGGATTTTTTAATTTATATTTTAATATTTTTTATCGCAGTTGGAACACAAAAAGTGCACGTTTTTAAGCGTGTTTCAACCATGCGTCATATTTAAGAATTATTATCTCAATAATCCGTCATCAGATCGAATCCAAATTTTAACACAATATACATTGGAATATTGTATAACTGGTTTATTAATTTCAAAATTGTGTGTGTCCAAGAAACAAAGTTGTTATAATTTTTGTAAGGTAACTTTTTCTCGGCTCGGGGTGGTTGTAAAATGTAGTTCTTGGTTGCGATGTAATCGTTATACATCAAAAAGTTATGCTGTATGACTGTGAAATACGTAAACTAATTCACTTATTTTATATCGGTTTGTAATTGTAGGAGGAAATAACACATGGTTCACCAGCTAGCCGCGCCGGGAATAGCTGTACAGCGTTGCCGAAAAGGTGCCCACACGCACCATGACGCGTCTCGCTCGGCGGTGATGGGCTCCATCTCAGCAACGCTGTACAGCTTTTGCTGGAGCGGCTAGCTGTTGAACCATGTGTTATTTCCTCGTTCAAATACAAACCGATATAAAATAAGTGAATTAATTTACGTATTTCACAGTCATATAGCATAACTTTTTGATGTATAACGATTACAACGCAACCAAGAACTACATTTTCCAACCACCCTGAGCCGAGAAAACGTTACCTTACAACAATGATAACAACTTTGTTTCTTGGACACACAAAATTGTGAAATTAATAAAACAGTTATACAACATTCCAATGTATATTGTGTTAAAATTTGGATTCGATCTGATGACGGGCTTTTGAGATAATAATTCTTAAATGTGACGCATGGTTGAAACACGCTTAA
Source organism: Meconema thalassinum (assembly GCA_946902985.2). Taxonomy (NCBI): domain Eukaryota; kingdom Metazoa; phylum Arthropoda; class Insecta; order Orthoptera; family Tettigoniidae; genus Meconema; species Meconema thalassinum. The sequence goes on from OX336389.2 coordinate 428,594,530, forward strand.
AAACGTGCACTTTTTGTGTTCCAACTGCGATAAAAAATATTAAAATATAAATTAAAAAATCCAAACCTACATGAACTAACGTAAAATAGAACGACGAAAATGTTGATGGTATTGGATTTTATGTAGGTCTATTGGTTACTTAACAAACAACCTTCAAACTCGAGTACACATAATACTTTGGTCGACACGCAACACATTTGCTAAATTCCAGCAGGATCCGCGATTCCCCGGTTCAGAGACTTCCCGTAAGTTACTTTAATTCAAATGTGTACTTCATATAAGATTTTGCAGTATTGAATCAGCTGACTAATATTAAGTCGTGCTGATATATTGGTGCCGGTAAAGTTGACTGGATACTTTATATGCAGGATGCTCCGGAATTCCTATTACTCACTTCTAGACGTTGTTCAGAAGACCCAGCCGACAACATATACTGTAGGCTACATGTGGAACTTTGCCCAGAAACGCTCCACTTCGCTGCTTCATTGATGACAAGGTCGAATCTGAACACTACTGAATTTGTTAAAATAATTTAATTTTGCAAGCCGTTTATTGTATGTAATATGTTCATTGCAGAATTTAGGTACATTTTGTGTAAAACAAACCAGGTTCATGAAAGCTAATGCTAATAATACCATGAAGAGGTCATCTGGATCCACTACAAGAACTGTTCGATGTGAAATCCTGAACGTCGTTTCTTTAGCATGTAGGTGATAACAGCGCCTAGACCCTTCATGAGATTTTCAGGCACCATGAAATCATCTGCGAATGATGTTCTGATACACAAAGTTCTGCAAAAGTTATTCAACCTTATAACCTATGAAACATCGAAATGGTACGTTCTGATTCGACAGTGTCATTGTAGCAGCGAAGTAGAGCGTTTCCGGGCGGAGTTCCACATGTATAGGTTATCGCCTGCGTCCTCTCTACAACCCCTAGAAGTGTGTAACAGGAATTCCGGAACACCATGTACAAACACCTCACGATGTCAGTACCTGCACTATGAAATAGATGGCATTAGCGACAAGGTTTGTTAGATCTATTAATGAACAGAGTAGCGTCATTTCCCGAGCAGTCGCCATTATTGACCCAAGCGCCCGGCTCCTTGCCTTTGTTGCAGTACGGAGACTGACGTTCTCGATCATATTGTTCTTTCACTGTAACCTCCTGTCCATGCATTGAGGAAAATTCTAAAGCTAGATATGTAGCTAAGTGTTTGTCACATGTTTCTGTGTGCATTTCTCTACATGTGTCTGGCCTCAGCGGGCCCTGGAGCAGTCGGTCCTATTCACCCTACCAACCCTAACCCATTTCCACTTAGCTCTGCACATCTTGGTTGGGTCGTGTTTCAATGTGTGTATGTTTCCTCGCAGGTTCTTGTGGGAGTGGTCTTCCTTGTCATTGGTGGCTTGGACATAAACCAAGATGGCGACCAGCGATCCGCTCTCATTCTCAATGACGTCACACTCGTCATGGTTTTCTTCATCTCTTTACTCAATGTGATCATATCTGGTTTCGGCATGGAACATTCCAATAACCCATTACAATTATTGCGGCAGGACGGCAGTTAACATCGTATCTGTATATTTGGAAGGTTTTGGTCTCAATAAAGCTGTTCCGCTCGCTCTTCTCTCCTTAGTACAATAAAGGGTCCTCTCCTCACCTGCACTGTTGCAGCTCCTCGCTTAGCATGCATTCAGTTTTCTTCATATAATGGTAAGCAGAATTAGATAATAGCTTTCCATTTCATTTTCCTAAATATTAGTACAGTAGTTCCCATTCGGAAGATATTCGAAATAATAATAATAGATTGACGGCCCCCTTAACTGATGTGCTTTTAGAGATACTAGGAGACTGTGATTAAACTCTAGACGGAGATTATCTTTACGAAAATCTTTTTTAAAAGGGTGACCTGGAATGGAGGAATTTGACCAAATGTTTAGATCAATACCGGTAATCTATCTAAACAGTTATAAAAGTTCAGGGTAAAAATAATTCGTACCTTTCGCGTGCAAAGCATATGTACATATTTCTTCCCTGTTGTATGGAGTTTGTTCAGTTTTGCTTTCAGTTGCTTGACAATTAGTGCATCCATCCATTGACTTCCCTGCTTTTCTTTTTTCACAAGAGGTGCTCTTTATTCTATGACTGTCTCCAAACGTGGCTGATACACCCATAGTTCTTTCATCTATATCACACTTTGCACATCCCATTGTACCATTTTCCAACTTTCGGTTTATTGAAAATTATCGTTATTTACTTTTCACTGTCCATTTTATTATTTTATTATTAAGCATTGCGAGCTGTGATAATACTTGTTGAATCTCGTTGATGAAGTCGTTGCGGGCAGGTGATGGCAGCCATCTTGGCGGTCATCATGGCTGGCGTGAACGTCCACCATCCTGAGAAGCAGTATCTGGCGGCCGTCCTCAATCACACCTCACTGGGCTTCTCCATGGGCGTCATGGTTGCGGATGTGATCAGAATGAGCTTCGGTCTGGACCCTGCCGTGCCTGTCACAGCAGTTATTAATCACTGACGTGTGCTCGTCAGGACTGGAAAGTTTTAATTCACAAAGAACCTTGCACTCAAGAACTCGTTGGCGAATGAAGTTCATCCCAACAACTTTTGTTCAGAGACATCGCTTACAATATCCCATCTCTAACAATCAAAACAGAGCAATCAAAACATAACATTCAGTTGCTTCAGGGTCAGTTAGAAATCACGAGTATAATTACCACACTGAATAACGCTTACGTGACACAGGATTAGATTTCTACAGCGGCCTCTTCAATGGCATGTTTACAAAATTTCACGATTTCTTGTGAGTGATTTAAGGTTATTTGTATATTCTTCATTGTGCCTGAGAATTTCATGAAGAGTCTAGGCGCTGTTATCAATTACATGCTAAAGAATCATGATACAGTATTTACGTCTATCGTCACCAAGAAGGTAAACGTGATTTAGTGATTTAGTCCTACACTAGCCTTGAGAATTTCATTGGACACAGGTCATGCATTGACCAGTATCCTCAGACAAGGTACTATTAGTTCCAAACTGTCACGCAACTGTTTGGTAACCAGCTGTAAAAAGCTTGTCATTCCAACGTTAGCATTAACCTCATGATCAATACAGTCAAAGCCCTAATTTCTGTTACCAATTCAATTTCTTTGTTTAATACCTTTCCTTCTGAGGATTGCAGTATCATCAAATATCATAGACTTCACCCCAATGACCCTATTATAAGTTACAAGAAATATGCAATAGACTTCAAGTTGATAGAGTAGCCTGTAATATTGTGAAGATTTCAACGCTTGAACGTGCTTCGTTTTTGGTTTCTTGAAATCGCTCCATCATGCTAACAAGAAAGAAAATAAAGTGCTTGGCAATGCTCTTTGTTGGAGACAGTTGATGCACTAGTTGGTTAAGTTTCTCTTTGATCCTTAAATCTTGGGAAATGTTGTGGTTCACTGCCTATGTGCTCGCAGTGTTACATGTATGATACATTAATATACTGAAAATAATGTTTCAACAAAGCTGAAACTTTGCTCTTGTACTCGTATAAGAGACTATCTCTAATTGATTTAGCCTCATGATGCCGTTCATTTTCGCTCCATTGCACAAAGGAGTTTAACATTAAGAATACAACAGCTTAGACTTTCACGGCCGGCGTTCATTATTAAGTACAAGTTTTTCGGGCTTGTAGGCCGTGGTCCAGACAGGATATCTCCCGACGTTTCACCGGAAACTGCGTCCGGCATTATCAAGGGTTCCGAGCCACTGCTGACCAAGGAAAGGAGCGGAACCCTTGATAATGCCGGACGCAGTTTCCGGTGAAACGTCGGGAGATATCCTGTCTGGACCACGGCCTACAAGCCCTAAAAACTTGTACTTAATAATTAAGAATACAGCCAATTAATTGCCAGCGATTTGTTCCGAATGATAGAGCATATATTGTACATGCTAACATATTCCACGGTACTTTTTAGAACAATCTCTTGAAATCTGAGGCATTACAATGTATATTATTTATTTTTGCTAATTGGTTTGTTATTCATTTTTGTCACAATTTATTTCAGTTGTCATTCATCAACGTTCTCATATATCAGTTTATGTTTTATTTTGTTCTCTTCTGTTATTCATTCTGGTTTTTTTTCTTTTCTTTTTGAATTGCCATGTACGCGTGCGTCCAGGCCTTGCAAGGTATTCTGAATGTGATCCTGGGCTCCACCTACAACATCAACAAGACGACTCACCAGCAGACAGCTAACATTTGGAACAACGTAGTGCTGTCCTTGAACATAATCACAACGGTCGTCAATGTAATTATAAGTGCATTTGACATGCGCTCAGGAAACAGTATTCCACCAAACAATTCCACCAAAATCGACTGACAACGTTCTCCATACTTTTACAGAAGTCCGCAGGAATCCAAGGCACCTCTTACGAGCCAGTAGAGGAATGAGGATAGAACAATCACAGAAATCAGCACCAAATAACATTAAAAATTATTCCAATGTATTTGGTTCCTGCAATAAGATTAGTATTAGTAATCTTCAAACATACTGTATTACCACGGTCAAGTTACCTCGGCTTCGAGGGGACGATGCCAACGGTTTTGGTATGAGAACAATTCAGAAAAGGATAACGTGACTTACAGTCCGTAGAATAAGGAAAGGATGCCGATCATTGATTCTGTCTGTCTGTCTGTCTGTCCCATCTCTAGAAATGAAAGTAGCTTGCCACGGTGGGTGAGTGGATATCGTGTCGGTCTACTAACCCCAAGATTGCAGGTTCGCTCCTGGCCGTGGTAAGTGATTTTTGAAAGGCGGCAAAAATACGATACGCATGTCATACGATGTTGGCATGTCAAATAACCCATTTGAATTCAGTAGGCCGAGTTCATAATGGCAAAATTAATCTCGGGAGTTTCCGCCAACACAAAGTTCCTCATTTCTCTACTAGAAAGCGCTATGGTGTTCAAGGAGCTTAGATATCCAACATCTAACCTCCTCGACTTTCATAGTCAAGGAACAACGAAATTCGACATGCAAGCTACCCTCTGGGTGTCAAATAACAAAGCTTGCACCCGGCACCGAGGCCATACGATATTATTATATTATTATCTCTAGAAATATAAATCACCTTCCATTTTAAATAAACTCCAAAGTTTACTCAATTGTACGATATATAGGATTGAGTTCAAAACATTCCCAAAGGTAACAAACTTCAATAAATGCCTTATTAAATTAAAACTGAAATAACAAAGAAATCTGTATTCACCACTCTCGTGGTCCAACTCTTATAACACTCATGTTTCCTTTGGATTAATTTGCCTTAAGGGTTTATTAGAAGCTCATAAGAGGAATTAAGAGGTGACCTTAATATGAGCAATTCAGGGTAAGAAATCGTGGGGAATCGGGGAGTTTCCCCCCACACTGAAGAGTTTATCTCAAAAACTTACCCCTTTAAATTTCTCAGGAGAGAATCCTTTCAGGGGTAAACAACAAAACAAATGTTGTTGAAAATAGTGTTTCTGTGTGCATTTCCATGAACATAACAGTAATAGAACATGTTATAGAATGGCAGTTATACAATGCGCAAGTGGCAAATCCGCGTCTGGCAATGGTCTTTATTTAAAATGCAGCTGACAATGAGGTTTTTGCCTCACCATTCTTCAAAATTCTATTCATTATTGACCGGTCGAAAACTAAGTAATGAAGCCCGCGCTGGAAATAAACGTAATTACTAATTCTTATAAATGTGTTCATGTAAATATAGTCTTTTCACATGAGTAAAGATAACATGCAAGAAAAATCTAAAACGCCTTGTAGTAGCGGCGAAGTGCTCTCATGCTGTAACATTAAACAGGGTGGCTACCGAGAAGTTTTCGAAGACGTGTCCAAAAGATCAGGACTAGTTAATATTTATTCTGCCGAGAGAGACTGGTCATTAATGATCGCAACAAGTGTGTAAAGTATAATAAAGAATCTTTTCACTATTTATACACACGAAGGAAGTGTAATTCATTCTCTCTGTGTACAAAAGGATACAATGGTTAAGAAATGTATCCAAGAAAAGTCTGTAGAAACTGCTCCCGAACTGTCTTTAGAATATTAAAAATCCAAATTAGATACCGTACAATTGTTAAGGTTAAGGTCGTTTTGTGTAACAGCATAACGAGGGTGGAATTTCAGTGACAATCTGGTTGTCTACAAATGGTATATGACATAGCATGGGAACTCATATTCATTCAGATAAGATCGCAAAAATTATGAATAATTTTATTGCGGAACAATTACATTAGAAATTATTGGATTTTCTCAAATTCACTTACCGGTGCTGTTTTACACTTTCTCAGTTCGAGTCATAAAATAGGTAATACTTGATTTTGTATATTACGATGTTAACGAACAGAATGACGGTTGCTACTGTTACTATAAGATTAAACTACAGTAGTATGGTACCTGGAAAAATGCTAATACGAAGTCACTTGAAGAGAAAATTGTCCAAGTTCTCCTGAAGACAGCATTGGTGTACGAAATGTCTAAGGAAAGCCTTATGGGATTCGGTTTGGATGGAGCGGCAGTATTTATCGTTCAAAATGAAGGTGTTGCAGTTTGAATCAGGAGGAATATTTCTAAGCAATTGATTATTATCGCTCTAACAAGTTTCTAGTGTCGTACATGCTGTTCATGATTTTGAATGCTTGGTAGGTGAACTGCATACTTTTCAGTAAACCTTCTATAGCTGAAGAACTTAGACATATTGCGGCAGTAACGGGCGTTAAAGGTTGTTTGAAACACATTTTTTCATATTCGTTGGGTTTCATATAGGAAGGATTGTTTATTATTGAGTTTCCAAGGTCCTCCCTTGCATTATACAGTACCAGACCTCAGAATCTGAAAGAACCGAACTAATAAATAGAGAACCTTCTAAATTAGCAGGGCGCTATAGAAAGCTGTTGGGTTTCGCGCTGGGTGAATCCCGTGTGCTGTCCCCCTCATTAGTATAACAATGTAGAAGGAATCTGAGTCTATGGTGAAATCGTAATTAATGGACCTCCTTTAAACATGTCGGATGCAGTTACCTAATTTGACAGATAAACGTTACTCAGTTTAGGAAATCTGTGACTGCAATGAAAAGAAATGCTACATCAAAATTATTCTTTAGGCCAGGCTTGCTGAAACCGGGCATTTCGCCAAGTGGGCGTCCGCTCCGTACACGGGCTGCGAGCGGGCAGAATATCAGCGTCCAGTCTTGGCAGCGTAAACCAACCGATTGCCTCACTGCAGTGACAGCTGGTGCTACGAAAAGGTTTGGTTGACGTCAAAACTGTGTCCGCTGAGGTGCAGTTAGAATTAATAGATCGGCGATGAGATCGCTTTATTAAGGAGAAGTTTATCATGGCGAATGATATCATTCAGTTTTATTCTTAGTTTCCACGGGATAGATTTCCTCGATTACATGCGAAAGCGGCATCTATAATGTGCATGTTTGGTTCTACATATGTATCTAAGCAAATTTTCTCCTCTTTAAAGCTTTCCAAATCGAGACATCGATCACAAATGACAGATTGCAATCTAAGGGGCGTTCTTCGACTGCACACCAGTGGTAGTATTTGTCCAGATATTTACTCGCTTACAGCAAAACATGGGCATATTCGTCATAATGTACACACACGAATCCCTGCATTTTTGTCATGCAAATACATTGTCAGTAATAAATCAATATTAGATTGAACCTGCCGCTCCTGAATCCCTATCGCCGCTCGCAATGCCTGCCCGGTGAGACTGGGCACGCTCTCTCGCTTCGTCTCTCTATACCGTGACGTATGTATGCTGGTAAGCCACCCGCATTTACGTCACGCCTGCCCGGCTGCACTGGGCCAAGGTAAACGGACGCCCAGCTGACCACTCCTGCTTTAAGCTAATCTAAGCATAAAATTATTTGACGTATCACATTCCACTCTTTTGTTGAAAAGGGCTCCGCATTTCGATTTCAAACATTTGAATATACAGTACAGTAATTGGAATTTTCCAACTCAGAATATTTATAAATTAGGACCCTCGAATCCCCCAAACATTGTTAGCGATTTCGCACCCTGGAACAAGTTGATGTTGAGATTCAGCTCACGTCTTGGTCGCGTCCTTTCCTGACCATATGTGTTTATTCGATTGTTTTGCCTTGAAACATCTGAGGAGAATAACGCGTGAATATACTTTTATTCTAAATGTCAATTAAAAAGATTCACTACTGATTAGGCAGTTGACAGACTCAAGTAGAATGCAATAAGGAGAACTAGTAATACCATATCACAATACAACAGACAATATTGTACATATCACAGATTAGTCATTCGTTTATACTGAAATTGTATTTTGAATACTTATGTAACTATACTGTATATTTGATCATTAAAGGTAAGAAGCATTTATTTATAATCTTTCTATTTCATTTTTTTAGAAATAATGCATCCAAATAGAAAGGAGCTATAGCCTACATATTCTCATCGTGTCATTTCATTATCATCCACAAAATTGAGATAAAGCTACCTATCAGGCCTAAGTACTAATAAGGTAGATTATCGACAAGACAATAAACAGTATTGTATAAGATCCAAGTGCTAGTATACATTATTTTTCGCCTATTACTTAAATGAGATTAGTTTCTGAAATTCGTACATTTTCAATATTATAAAGAGTACCAACAACCGTTCTATTAAATGAAAATCCACAGCCTGCTTCCAGTCGACTGACCGGGTCAGGGAATGGAATGAGTGAGCCCCCATCTAGTGGCGAGGATATGAACTGTGCCGGTTGTCGAAGCCTGTCGCACTCCCCTGGGGCAATGATTAAATGAATGAAAATTGAAATGATAGGGGAGAGTGTTGCTGGAATGAAATTGTGACAGGGAAAACCGGAGTACCAGGAGGAAAACCTGTCTGCCTCCGCTTTGTCCAGCACAAATCTCACATGGAGTGACCGGGATTTGAACCACGGACCCAGCGGTGAGAGGTGCGTGCTGCCGCCTAAGCCACGAAGGCTCCCCGTTCTATTAAATTCTTACAGTAAATCGATCTTTTACTCTAAGAGTTCTGTGGACACTTATTAGTGAAATTATAAGCTCTGCATTATCAGTATCCCCAGACACAGCGAATAAAATCTAGGTAATATTTAGCAGTTCAAAATACTGTTATTCTCAACTACAGCTTCTAGAGAATGCTGTCTAGGTTTCATTAGTTACTATCATTGTCTCATTCAAATCGTCAGAGCAGATACTGTACTTGAGATGTTGGGCCGTGTTCTCGAATGATTCGTAAACAAGTCATCTTAAGAGATTGGTTCTGAAATAAACCATTTTACAGATACAATACGCAGTTCCGCCTTGTTATCGATTTATTTAAGCGTTCAAATACAAAATTGAAGTGAGTGTACCATGATTTAAAACAACGTGTACAGTGCATAGCTAAACGCCGGTATCTGTTGTACTTGTGTGCCCAGTGTGTCTCTGGGCTATTTAATTGTATTCAACACATTGTTGGATCAATTAAAACCATGGCTCGGCAACCCTGGATGAAGCTTATTCCTTCACTGTGGACCAGGACTACAGGTTGCAGATGGTTAAACTCCGTTCCATTCGAAACCGGGTGGCACTGTCAAGACGGAATTCCTAGTTGTGAGAAAAGTGCTCTTATGGATTTACTCCTAAACGGGTGATTGTACCTTCCTATTGGTGCAAGGTATGAAGGCCGATAGCTAGGGTGTGAAGTGATCACGGCTGGCTAAGTTCAGGAAACTTGAGGTGCGAGCAACACTATGTGTATCGTTTCTTGACAATGCCAGCACTAATTAATCGTACTTGGTGATACTGCAATGCTGTCTGATACTGCTGTCATGAACAATGAAGTCAATGAATCATGCCGAACTACAGTAGTTCGGAGGGACCGGAGCTTATCCTGGTAAGTAAAAAATAACTCATTTTGACTTGGTCGCCATTTTTCTCACATACTATAGTGTACATGCAGCAAGCGGTAGTTACCATAGATACATACATTCACAGTGCTGATGTATTTTGTCAATTTCGGGTACTGCTTACACATGGCGTAGATCGGGGGTGGTACTGCGTAGCAGCTGCCCAATATTTAAAATAAAAGTATGCTTAAAGGTACAGTAACCTATTCTTAATTAATGTACGGTACCAATACCTATTTAAAGACTCGTACAGTAAGTACTTGTCTCACCATCTCTTTCACTTTCTTCCTCCACGTTGCATTATTTCTCATCTGTTTGGTATGTTTCGTTAACCAATTTTTATGTAGATCCACGCTTGACTCTCGCCGAGGGCGAAGACTGCGGTGCACTATTATTAATAACTGCAGTCCAATTGGCAACTCCAGCTATCTGATATGACATCTAGCGGTAAAAATTAGAAACTTACCAAGTAGGGTACATTTGTCACGTGGTGACTGTTTGTATATGGTTTCTTGTATTCGTAAGCAGATCGAGGTAATTTCTTCGTGTCTTTATACATAAGTAATAAGTTTTACTCGCTGATGGAGTGTAAAATGAGTAAAAGCAACGTATATTGCTCAGTTTACGGCTGTAAGTCGATGCATAAAAGAGGGCTGCGGATATAAGTTTTCATCACTTTCCAAAAGATGTAAATAGCAATAGCCAAAAGGTGATGATACCAAATAAATACGGGCAACAGGAGCGGGTTGGACCACTCACCACTACACTCACTGACGACAGGACGGGTTGTTCACTGTTTACGCCGAGCCAAGCCGTACCAAGACAGCTAGGCCTACACCAGCCGACTACAGCCAAGCTTCATCAGTCAGGTATCCTTCCCCCTCCCTAGTTCATTTCCAATTACCCTACCAATCGCCATCACCTCGCTCTGCGATATCCGAGCCATTCCACTACGAGTCATATAGGCCTAATTTGACTTCGCAGCGTAAATATCTACTCTGCGAGAACCTGCTACCAGTCCGATATTCTACACCAAACCCACCAGCTAACCATCTAAATCAAGCAATTCCTGTGTCCCCCGAACTTTAATACAAGTTAAACTCATCCCTTCGCCCTACCAAGCAGCAAATAATTTCTACAGTCTATGGTACAGTGATCAAACACAAATATAGCTTTTAAAGTAACAGCGCCATGACACGAACTGCTCAAAAACAGATACCAGCAGACAACCGATGCTTGATAATATGCAATTGACACATAAAATCCAGTGGAACACACAAATTAGATCACGTGTATCGCACAGTTATACATATATACAGTCAAAAATAACACTGTCATTATTTTAGGGACCACATTTACTGATTATAACCGAAAAATAAAAAGTGTTCCATATCAAACGCGTGTTATTGAGTATTTTTACCCTACTTTTCCAGACCGACCGCAGCGCCCCAAGTGTTAGTTTGAGTTGCCAATTACGAGCAAATGCGCCACCAGCACGCGCATACACAGATTCGCAGGCTTCAATTCAAGTGAAAGACGACTGGATTTTAAGTGAATAGCCTATTAGCTTACACTGATTAAAGATAATAATAATAATGTTAATGGTTTTACGTCCCTTTTAATAACTGCGGCTTATAGAGACGCCACGCCGAGGTGCCGAAATTTTGCTACGATATCCGTAAACAATACGGACTTCACATCTAGTACCTATAATAAATCTTCTCTGTTTGTTGTCGTTGGTGTTTCCTGTAGGGACTTGGGACATATTTAACGTGCCAGTAAATCTACGGACGAGAACTTTACCACTGAGCCACGCAGCCAGCCGAACTGATTAAAGACAACACCACACATTACAAACCTGCAAGAGGAAAAAGGTAGTATAACCAAACATGGCAAAATACATCCCTAATGGAAAAATCATGAGAGACAACTGCAGTAACATTGGTCATGAATATTATGCAGTTGTATTCAGTGTATCTATTTTGCATGCAACTCTATGTGGTCTTTAGCTATTACATTCCAATAGGTTACCCACTTCTGGATCTAACAGAATATGCAATGACGGCCATTGACAGTATTCATTTCCCCACCCCACACCACCCTATTTTGCAGTCAGGCCGAAATATTATTCATACACCCTGACTTAACACAATGGTGGTGTGTATTTTCACAAAGTCCAATTACCGTAGATAACCCAAAGAAAGCCTAACATTAGTTTCCTGAATTTAAAATAGTTTAGTTACGAGAGAAATGATGATTAGAATATTGCAATTAAATCATTCAAATGGCTCAACAAATTGTGTAGTTACTTGGAATTATCTTGCAGGCATTCTACATTGAAGAAGGAAATAAAAGAAATTAATTGTTTGTAGTCTGTTATGCCTTTCAATATCCAGTCTAGTGCCTTTGTAAATAAACATACATACAAATAAACCTCCAAATGATTGAATGGCATTTGGGTATTCACACATCTTATGACTCCATATGAGGTAATCCTTCTCTTCCCAAATGTGCTGTAAAATAGTTCTAGCCTCCCATATGCACATAGTTGACAATTAAACATGTACGATCAGTATCACATTACTCTGACAAACAGTAGCAGACATTTACAGACAAGATTTGAATTCTCCTCCTGCTGATAGGGCCAGATGACAGCAATTTTCTGCCCCTTAAAACAACTCTCCATACCCAGCTTATAGGCCAATTGGGTTTAAGGAAAATAATGCTTCTCACTTGCTTTGACCTGTGGTACGATACGAATAAACACAACCCTGTGGGGAACACAGGGTCTCAACCAGCCTTTAGTCCCAGAGTAAATCCCTCAGGCTACTCATTTTCTACAGCTGGCTGAGTTGACCAGGATTCACCTGGTAGTGAAGGGAAGTTTTAAAATCTCCATCACTAGTAGAAATCAAACCCAGTCTTTCTAGTTGTGAAACTAACGCCTTGCATACTGAGCCACCAGGGCTCTTACAAAAAACATGTAAAATAACTTACATTCAACCAAAGTGGGTACATTATACAGCACGTATCAGATCGCACTGCTGAATAACTGTGATAGACTTGAAGATGCACTGCAGTTGAGCAAAGAGAAAGAGGCCACTGTTTATATTGTTTATGCTTTCCCTCATAATATTCTAGTAAACTGCAGTATCTCAGGACAGGGCCATAAACACAATCGCATTACTTGCATTTTTCAAATCACATTGAAAGTACAAGTAGGTTCTATTGTTCAAATACTGTAATATACGAGTATATTAAAAAGAATTGTTACCTTGCTAGAGTTCAATCCTGCTAAATATCACCTTTGTACCATTAACAGCTGATGGCGACAGCACAAAACTGAGTTCAAATAAAACAGAGTGACGCCATGTTGGAACGCCTGTCCAATTGCAGCTTTAGCCAATAGCAAGCATATGGTAATAATCGATATTTTATAAAAGCGATCACGCACACTCTGGAGTTCCTTGTTTCATTCTGATTGATATTATTATTATGAAAAGCCAAGAATATGACCATTGTCCTTATTGACGAAGTTTAAAATATTCAGTAGATTAAAACCTTAAGTCAATAACAAGTTGCACTATTTTATTGTATTATCTCCCAATTTGCAACAATCGATTGGAAACTATCGATCAATCTATAGTTTTGAACAGCTGCTATCGTAATAATCGATTTAATAATTAATGTATTTTTTTACAGTAAGAGTCAAAATATGTAATTTTACATTAAAAAAGTAAAAATATGTAAATGAAATGTCATTATGATCAAATATGGAAAACAGACAGCAATTTATTTTTACATTAAAAGGCAAAAATATTTAAAAACAAAATGTCATTATGATCAAATATGTAGCAATAAAATATAATTAGGCCAGTCCTGTGGTGTTGGGGTAGCGTGCGATTCCCGGCTCCGTCAGGGATTTTAGGAACGACGTGAGGGCCGGAACGGGGTGCACTCAGCCTCGTGAGGACAATTGAGTAGCTGTTTGACAGTGAGGCAGCGCTCGTCACGAAAACCAAGATTAACGGCCGAGGGGACACAATGCGCTGATCACGCGTCACCCCAATATCTGCAGGCCAAATGGTAGTCGCTTGGTAGGCCTAGGCCCTTCATGGGACTGACGGAACTGTATTATTTTGTCATGCGTTCGCAATTTACACAGCAAAGCATGTGAAATGTGCATCGTTAAAGAAGCGACACGACGTTTGCTTCCCGAAATGCAAGACGTGAAACCTGGTACAGCAAACTACCAGTTCTATCAAGATATTTGTCATGAATTTCTTGTGGCTGATATACCACTAAACAAATTGCAGCATCCAGTACTCGGCCTACATGGTACGTTAGAAATGTACGTCGAACTTCCTCTCCCTGACGAGTCAACACTGCGTAAGAACTATTACTCTGAGACAGTACACTGTTAAGTGGGAATATTTGTACTGTGGACTGGATTATTCAAGCAGCTGGACGTTTTGTAATGTCTTCTATTGCCCTCACGTTGAGCGTACAAGTGTAATGTTTTCTACTAAGATATGTTGTTTTAATGGGCGCCAAGACCTCAACGCTATGTTGAAATCTAAATTTGTATTTAACAACACCTAGCTCTGGTAGAACACCTTCAAGAATCTTTACTCTCAGATCGTGGTATGATTGGATCATTAACCCAACAAACAATTGTATCAGGAGAAGGAATTGGTCTATATCTAATGCTACCTACTGAAAACAAAGATTGCATGGTTAAAAGAAATGAATTTATTGTATAAAAAACAAGTATAGCAAAATTAATAATAATAATAATAATAATAATAATAATAAGTTTGAATTTAAATTGGAGCGTTGCGATTTAAATATTACCGCTAGAAAATTACGTGAAAACGGAGTCGGATAAATTACTGATTTTACTCTTATTCCCAAGCTATGAATTTTCTGAATTACTGAATATGAAATAAAGAAAGACGAGATAATGCGTAGTTATGTGTCATTCGCGCTTACCACTGGAAATTGCCGTAGCATTTCCCTCGTACTGGATGTTGAAGTGAGCTTCCCATAGCCTCCTGGACGTCGTCATTTTCTTCGTTGTTGATGATATATTTGTAGATATGAAGATTTATGGTCCGTACATCGGAACCAACACGTACAACCACAACGGTTAAGTTTCACAAAGATAGTCGCTAACTCCACTGAACATCAAAGCCACTCACTCGTGCAACAATACTGGTTAAATTTTATAACGATAGTCGCTAACTCCACTGAACATCGGAGCCACTCGTGCAACCATACTGGTTAAATTGTATAACGATAGTCCTCGTTTTTTTTTTTTTTCGGGGGGGCCCCGAAAGGTTTCCCGCTCCCCCCGCGTGGCACCCGACCTTACTACTGGTGCCTCCGACATGCAGTTAGTCTACGATAGTAGAAGAGAAAGCATAGGGGATTGGAAAGGAAGGATTGCCCTTTGAGGCTTTGCGCCTGTCCCATCGCGGTCGCGATCTACCAGGCATCATGGATTGTTGTTAACATTGGTATATGGTGTCGTATATGTGCACATATGAATATGTACGCATATACAACGGTAAGATTGTAGGGCCAGGGAAAACCGCATAGACAGAAAGGAAAGATTGTCTACACGTAAAACCTGGCGGCTTGGTTATTGCCACATGCAAGGATAATGTGGGTATGGAAATGAATAGGTTTTGTTAGTACGGGAGGTGTATCATGCAACAGTTGCAGAATCCGTTTCCTCGCCGAGATTTGTATTTGTGGGAATCAGTTGGCTTGGCACTGCTGGGACTAGCGCGTCCGCAATGGCGGACGAACTGCACTTCCGGGGTTAGGTTCGGAGCACAGTCCGCCCGCCTAGAGCGTCCTAGTACCAAGTCTCCGTGATCCGGAGAGGGGAGCCACGCCTGCGAACAGGGGCTTCTTCTCTCGTGTCCTGGACATAGCTGATGGTTGTTATCAATCACTCCGCCGCTGCATACACTCGTCCTGAAACTATAAGCTAATGATTATTAATAGTCCTCCCCTTGGCTATCCTTTCGGCAAGCCAGGGGAAGGGTTTTTAAAACTAATTCTAAGAACTAAATTTTTTTTTTTTTTTTGCTGAAACATAGAACGAACTGCTGAAACAGAGAGTCAGACGTGCACATGGACATAGGCAATTTCTACACATAAATATATACACTTCATGTATGCAGCAAGGGGAGCGCGTGCGGCCGCCTTGGTTGGCCTGAGCCGTGACCAAGGACTTCCTTGGGAATGTGGAGTTGAGGTTATCCATGGGAGAATTCCATGGGATGTGTATTTTGGGGGTGACATTTGTATTGTATGTCCCTGGGGTTAGTGCCGCTTTGCGCTACTCATAGCACCTACCTTTACCTGACTTTACCTGAAGAGAATGTGTCGAGGGGTAGGGTATTTGCTATTTCGGCCCATTTCGTGTCGGCCAAGGGCTCTTACGAGTGGGTTTGCCGAATAGCGCCTGGAGCGTAGCGACCTTAGTGCAAGTTGTCGCACAAAGGCCTTGATGCTTGGCGTGTTTGTTATACGTTCTAGCTCCCGCGTGGGTGTATCCCGCGGGAGCTTTTGTGCTAACCGCAAGCATTTGTTTTGGATCATCTGCAGCTTTTTGAGGTTCGACTTAGCTGTGTAACCCCATACAGGGCTGGCGTACATAATAATGGGCCTTATGAGGGCTTTATACATGTTTACGCCCAGCGTCTTGTCGAGACGACTCTTCCTATTTAGGAATGGGTAAAGCTGCAGTAATCGCATGTTGGCTTTGCGCTGTAGAGTTTTGACATGGTGCAGCATGGTTAGTTTAGCATCTAGGGTTACTCCCAGATACTTAACTGTGCTCGTCCATGGTATGTCGCGCGCAAATAGTGTGAGTGGCCTGATGGATTCGGGTCGGCGTGTGATGCGGTTTTTCTTGGTGAAGAGAACCGCCTGGCTTTTGTCCACGTTGACTTTTATCCGCCAGTCTCTGAAATAGGGTTCCAGGGCCCATAGCGCTTCCTGCAGCCGTTTGCGAATGCTGGCTATGCGGTAGTGTTGGGCTGTCATTGCCGAGTCATCAGCATAGAGGTATAACGTAGTTAATGCTCCTGCTGGTGTAGGCATGTCATTGATGTACAGGCTGAACAGCACGGGAGCTATAATACTCCCCTGCGGGACGCCTGCTCTGATCTGTCGCTTAGTGGACAGCACGTTCAGAATATCAACCTGGAATGTGCGGCCTTCTAGATATGATTGGATAAGTCGTATGTAGGCCGGGTGGAAATTACAGTCTATTAGCTTGGCTAGTAGGCCTGTGTGCCACACCTTGTCAAAAGCTTTCTGGATGTCTAAGAAGACAGCTCCGGTGTCGCGTTTTAGGTTGAACCCTACCGTGGCGTTTTCGACTAGCCTCATAAGCTGCTGCGTTGAGGAGTGGTGGTTGCGAAACCCGAACTGCTCGTTCCTGAGCAGTCCATGTTCCTTAACGTGTGCTACTATTCTCTTTAGCAGTATTTTCTCGAATACTTTGCTTAGTGAGTCTAGTAGGCTTATTGGGCGGTAGTTGTCGGGATTTGTCTTGTTTTTGCCCGGTTTGCCGAATACTAATATTTTTGCTTGCTTCCAGCACTCAGGATAGTACTGTAGCGTGAGCATTGCATTAAAGATGGAGGTTAGTATTTGCAGGGCCTTGTCAGACAGCCATTTCAGAACTATATTCTGTAGGTTGTCTGGGCCCGGGGCTTTTCGATTGGGGAGGTGCCGGATGATCCACTTAATTTCGTGTATATTGGTTTTGCGGACTTCCGGCTTGGGTGCATTGGTTATGAAGTCATTTACCTTTGCATCCATCCTGAGCGTAAACTCCGGGTTAGAGGGTGTATCATTGGGAGTGAATGCTTCCTCTAGGGAGTTCGCTAGGGCCTCCAGTTTGTCTCGTGTCGAATAGGCCGGTCCTGTCGGTGTTTCTAGGGTCGGCACCTGATGGGTTTCGCGGGTGAAGTGTCTCGCGAGGGGCCACACTGATGGTGTATTTTCTGTGGGGTTGGTACCAAATTTTGATATGAGGTTACCCCAAGAGCTGCACCGATGTTCATGGAGAGCGTTCTGGATTTCAACATTAAGTTGATTTTTCCTGACTCTGTCGTGGTCCCTGTGGTATTTCGTCCAGTCCCGCCTTATGTTGTTCCTTTCCCTTATTAGTGCCCGGATGCGTGCTGGTATTTCCAGTTTTCGCTCTCGGGTGTTTACAAGGGGAACACTTGTGTCCAAGGCGACTTGGATGGCTGAAACTAGGGTTTCCACGGCAGTGTCTAGCTCCTGTTTTGAGTGTAGGGGCATGTCATCTTTGCCATCTAGTTCTAGGTCTAGTATGGCCTTGAATTGGTTCCAGTTAGCAGCTTTGTAGTTGCGTATGGGCCTGGTTCCAGTTTCGATGACTTCGGGGGGGGGGGGGGGTCGCAAGTGTAATAATCGTTGGCTTGTGATTTGACGAAAGGTCATTTATCACACTGATTCTGTGACTGAGCGTTACCTGGTTCATCAGGCAAATGTCCAGAATGTCAGCAATGTCCGTCGAATTACGTTGCGGTACGAAGGTTGGCTCGTCTGGGGCAGCGACTATGTAGTCATTGGCTATCATGTGCGCATAGAGCCTCCTCCCCGATTGATTGGGGCGGAGACATCCCCAGTGGGCACTTTTGGCATTGAAATCCCCTCCAAGTATGGTATGAGCGCCAGTTTTGAATAGGGTTTCAATGTCCTGTGTATTTATCCGGTCGGCGATGTGATTGTACACTGAATAAATATTCAGGTATGTACCTTGCACAGGCAAGCGGATTCCGCAGGCCTCGAGTGAATGCAGTTCTGGTTTGTCTAACTCCATATGAGCTATTTCTTTACGGACCAGTACTGCCACTCCTCCTTTCGACATGTCCGTGTGTTCGTGGCGATCGCGTCTTACTGTGTGATAGCCTCTTATGGTGAATTTCTGCCTGGGCTGTAAGTGTGTTTCGGTGATAAGTGCCACGTGTATGTCATGGGTTTGGAGGAATAACGCGAGTTCGGTTTTCTTTTTACGGACTCCATCAGCGTTCCAATTTAGAACGCGGATTCCGTCCGTGTGTGTGTAGTTGGGGGTATTATTTGGGTTCCCCTCGTTCCCTTCAGGCAGGTCAGGTGTATTATCCATGACGGGATGTGAAGGTGGTGTTAATAAATGTGGTGAAAATGCTCATCCACTGGCTCATAGGGGCCGTGATTAGCTGCATAATTAGCGCCATCACGGCCTGGCACAATGTTCCCATCGTCAACCCTGGAAAGAGTTGATTTAGGAAGGCATTGATTTTGTCCCAGATGGTGCTGGGATCCTGATCCAGTGGTGGGCTGGCCTGAGTGGCTGTGTTTGAGGGAGGGGTGGGGGCAATGGGGAGGAGAGTAGCTGGGGGCGATGCGACTTCCTGTGGCTGGCAAGGGATGGAGCTAGAAGCCTGTTGGGCTTCTCTCGTTTGCTCCTCAGCCATGGTGGTCTTTACTTCTGTTTTATTGGGACGTTTGGACCGGACCTTCTTCTTCCGTTGTTCCTTGGGAGGAGGCACTGAGATCGGGTCTGGGCTGGTGGAAGTGCCGGGCTGGGGATTGATCTCAGTGTTTGGGTGTGGGTCTCTGTTAAGGGATGGCTGTGTCCCCCCTTCAAATCTAGTTTCGGTCCTGCCTGATGGGCCTTTAGGCATTGATGATGCCTTGGTGCCTGAAGGGCCTCCACGTGCCTGGTGCATGCCACCTTGATGCGCACCAGTTTGCAGCGTGCTTCGCCTGTTGGCTTCGTATGCCCTGCGGGTGGGGCAGTCCTTATAGTTAGCCGCGTGTGGTCCCTTGCAGTTTCTGCACTTGGATTTTGCCTCATTGGAACCATATGGGCATTTGGCAGAGTGGTGTCCATCCGCGCATCGCCTGCAGCAAGGCCTATCGTGGCACCCCTTGGAGGTGTGACCCAGCCTTTGGCAGTTGCTGCATTGCGGCGCATGCGTGGGAGTCCGGAATGGGGTGATGTTCACCTCCATGCGAGCCAGCATTTTTACATTTAATGTACTGTCCGCTTCCGGCCCTGCCTGGATTGTCACCAAGTACAGTGGGGAGTGTATGCGGGAGGACTTCGTGCGCATCGTTTCGATATTTTCCACTGGGAAATTTATCGCTTTGAATGCGGCTGCGAGGTCGGCACACGTCTTCTGATTTGCCGGTGTGCGCAGCACATATCGCTTTACAGGCTTAGCTGAAACGATTTGTGAGTACGGCGCATTAACGGTTTCCAGGTACTCCACGCAAAAGTGGTAGGCTTTCCAGCAATCGCATAGAAGCCAGACAGACGTGCCGGGGTCTCGCTTGGGGGTTTTGAAATGGTACTTGCTACGGTACTCATGTGGTAGTGCTGTTGCAAGTCCCTTATCAATTTTGGTAATGTCGGTAGTGTAGAGCGTAAGTGGCGGCGGCTTTTTAGGCTTTGGCCTGCTTGGTCTGTCGGGGAAAGTGGAAGTGGTCGAGCCGGACGAATCCCGCGAACCACTCCGCCTCTGCCCGTCTTCAGCATCAGCCGCTCGGGCTTGCCTCTTGGCATCGGTTTTCGCCCTCCTCGACAGGACCGGTGTGAAGCCCTCCTCCTGTTCCCCAAGCTCTGGAGTCTGTTTCCTGGGCTCAGGGGATCCAGGTTGCGTGGAGGGCTTTTTATTGGTTTTACCCTGCCCAGGTTTGGAAGTCCGCGCTGGTGCTGGCTTCTTAACCTTGGCTAGGGTGCCATCGCCAGCCTTCCCGCTCAACGATATCGCTGGCGGAGCTCCTTCCGGGCCGAGGCCTGTGGTTGGAGTCGCCGTGCCATTCGGAGACTGGGACTGCTGGGCTGCCGACTTTGGGGCCTTTGACTTGGCCCCCCCTTTAGTAATACCGGCTTTCTTGCGGCGTGGCTTGTCAGGCGGCACGTCCATTACTAACCGGCCTCCCGTAGGGTTGGGGTCAGTCGCATGGCTTTTCAAGTCGATCACCATTGACATCAGGGCTGGGATTACCTTCTCGTGGACCACTGACGGGGCGGCTTTCGCTGCCGGTCTTGTGGTCTCCAGGATGGGCGTCTCCTTGCCTTCTGTCAATGTTGGCACCAATGCCGCGCCTTGTGGTGTCGCTGGCGCGACGGGGCTGGAGTCGGGCTCTCCCATTGGCGGACTGCTGGGCAAGTCCAGGCAGCCGTCCGGGAAATCTCCGCAACTCGACAGCCTCGCTGGGGTGCCGTCTGTGATCTGGGGCGCTGCGGGAGCAAGCTGGACAGGTGCTTCCTGTAGCGGGCTGCAGGGCGCGGCAAGCCGCTGCGCCTGGGTCACGCTTACAGTGCTGCCTATCTTGCGCAGCTTTTCATGTGGGGTGCCAAGCACGGGGGACATGGTGTGCTTGGGTGTGAGCGTGTAGAGATTCCTTTGGTTCCCGTGCGGGCTGCCGGGTGTAGCGGGGCTAGTCACCGGGGTCACGCACAGGTTTGACATGGGATTATCTCTCCACCATTCAGCCAGGTTCATTAGATCCTGATGGGTTCGGGGGGAGGCAAATGAGGGGAGAATGGGGGCGTAAGGGGTGGTGGGGAGCGCGCGGCGCGGGGTGGGGAATGAAAACATGAGGGATAGTATAAGTGAACAGCTTATGAAATAATAGGGGTCGCACCAGAGCCAAGAGGGGTTGCCAGACAAATTGCTCTTTCGGAGTCAGACAACTAGCTCTTTCGGAGTTGGCCTGGTGCTAGCCTATATATGAGATGAGGGGATATATCTAAAATCGAGCTAGTGAGCGCGGGATGATCCGACACGAACGGGTCCCTGACTCACGGCGTGCCCTAACCTAGCCCTAAGTGTGGATTGCCCACAACTGGTTGGGGAATGAGATGATGAAGTGCGGTGAAGTGATGAGATGCGGGCTGACGGTCCTTGGTGGTCCTGGCTGGCTGCAGTTGCCTCGGACTCCTGGCGTCCTTGGCTGGTGAGCGCGTGCCGGCTGGGCGAAGACTGGTCTGGCGGGGCTCGCCGAAGCGCTCCCCGCGGCGAAGTCCTGAAGTTCTCAGTCGGCTCTCTCCTGCAGTAGCGTGACCTTACTCGTTCAAGTCCAAGTTCGTCCGCCGTCCTCGTTTCCACGGCGTGCCAACCATATATGCACCCGCCGCATCCCCACTCTTCAGCCGGCTTCTTCCCGCTCGCTCACCACTGATTGGCTGACCCCTCACGCGCTACTCCCCTCCTCTAGCTCATTACACTCGGCGGGAGGGTGAAGTTGATTGCCGTTCCATACATCCGCCTTTTCTTGACGATGCGACCCAGCCTTGCGTCATACTACTTGACAAGCATAAGCCTGTATCTGACTTCCCAGTGAGTCATGTCTCTCAATATACCCTAACTGACGAAACTCCATAAAATTCCGTAATCACATAATTTTCTATGATATTGTCGTTCGTAATAATTTGCTTGATAGTGTTTTCTAAGACATAGAAAACCTATCTGTATGCTTATAATTTTATAAAATGCTCCGAAAAATACCTTAATAATAATTATAATAAATTAATAATAATAATAAATTAACATGAAAAATTCTCTTGGCTGAACAATTTGCCGCGTAAATAAATATAGAATGGCTTCCTACTGACTTATGCCAGTGGCATGAAAACCCCTCGAAAAACTCGTTACAGTTTCAACTATTTTTTTAGTAACTGGGGGACATAAATATGACAAATTTACGAACATATTTTGGATACCCCTATCTCATATTTTACACTTTTAAGCACGTAAATACATACTTATGGAAAGTTAAGAACATAATTATCCGGACCCTGCTCATACAGAAGACTTCACGTACTTGCACACAACTCACCAAAGTTAATTTGTTGTAACAATTCGCGCTGCAACACTCACTTGTTGAAACGACTCATGCGCCACCTATTAAAAAATGGATTTACTAACTCAGAAAGCTTCGTGGGCATGAGCATAACAATTCACCAAATTATCATCACAATCGGAGTAATAGTATTGGAACGCATTGAGACAATCGTACAACGAAAACACAGAAACTGCTGCTTAACTGTATGAAAGAGTCTACACTCATTTGTTAAAATGATTTGCGTGCCATCTATTGTGAAATGGATTTACTAAATTATAAACCTTCACGGGCGTGCGCACAACTCACAAAAGATCATTTGTTGTAACGAATCGCACGCCATCTATTGTAGAGTGGATTTACCTATTCAGAAACCGTCATGGGAGTGTGCACAACAACTCTCTAAAGTTTCATCACAATGTGATGAATGATATATGAACTCATAAAAGACAAACAAACAAACATTCTTTTGTATGTATATATTGTGCCCGATATCACGTCTTCGATGTGACATCGATGGCTCATGTGAAGTCACTATTCCATGGACGAACCGAGGACTTCAAACTAGCGCCATATTCTCCTTGGAAATAACACTCTCTTGATGCATCATGAGTTGCCGCGCTGCTGATATTTATTTTTATATATATTTTGAAGACTGGAATTATTAGATGATATTTGTGGTATTTGAGGGACTGGAGATTTCTACGATTTTTGGTAATATGGATAGATTAAGGTATAACCTCGCAGATATGCGAAGAATATTTAATAGTTGCACTCTTGACTAGAGTGACCCCATCGGAACTTCCGTCATCTTGACTGGACGACACTATTGTCTCAGGCATGGTCCTGACTGGATGTTAATTTTACCTGCGCTAATGAATCCACTCGTGAAGTACACGTGAAGTATCGTCTTTGTGCGAATTATTTCTAAATGCGTGCAGGATAACTGCTGTTATATTCAGGAACTATTATTTGACTTCGACGCATAATATTTATAACATTTGGGTGAATTTCGTGAACCCAGGACTGAAAACGTGCCGAGCACATGGTTGCATGCCGGCATGGCAAAGTGGTAAAATACGAACAGTTCATCAATTATATTACTGTAGGAACTTGTATTTAATTGTGTTATATTCAACGATACGTGAAAATTTTTCTGTGTGCGGATTGCTCCGATAGAAAGTGATAAAGTGAATTATTAACATAACAAGTTTGGAGTGAGTATCATTGCACAAGCATCGATTATACCATCTGTGAGCGGAAGACCTATGGTCATTTTTGCTAAGAGCCGCTATCAGTGTAAATTCAGTGAGCTTGAAAGGCATAACCACGCAAAAATTAAACTCAGTGAACACGCCAAATACTAGATGAAATGTCCGTTATAATCCTAGTTGAACACCACGTGGAGATGCTTATTCCCCTTACGATGGAAGCCGATTTGGAGTAACTCAATATGCAGGGGAATAGTGGAGGTTGATATTTGCTGGAGAATGGATGACGATATGGCAATTCCAACCATGACATTATGACACCAAGCAAGGCTCGAACGCTGGATTACTGATGAAGGTCACGTGAGTGAGACTACAAAGTCCATTTTTTATGTACGATCATGACACAGAGGGATTAGTTTTAGAGACCTTACTTATGGCGCATTCTATAGGTAGGATTTATGAATATTCGGCATATTACATTGGTTATACAAAACATTATTCTGCTAGAGCCTGGAGGATGAAGCTCATACTCATTTTTGTAAAGAGATTTAGTTTGGTTATAAAACGGTGCTCCGAACTAAATGAGTTACGCAGTACGGTTATGCAAGTTACAGTTAGGACGACATTCTACTGGCTACTGTAACCCCAGTGAACATATGTTTTGAAGGCCTAGGCGCTATTTCATTGATTTACTTATTGGAAGCGCGTGGCGCTGGTGAAAGATGTAGAAGGCTGCGAGTCTACCAGACGGCTGGCAGTGCACTAGCTGGTTTGTTACGCCACAAACACATGAGTGTGTTTCTTTTGTTTTATTTCCATTATGATTTGACATTCAGACGACTATAAAAGGAATGCAATGTTCAGATAAAGACGAGCCAAGCAACCAGTCTTTGATTCGATGTGGAGAGCCACAGTATGATTGTTAACACCCCAGAATGATGGCAAATCATGTTTAGAGTGCATTAGACACTGAATAAAAATACAGCCGCAGTTAACCAAGAACTTTGTGTAATATTAAGAGTACATTTAGGATCAACAGCTGATTTTACAGCGTATATAATTTTTGTCCACATAATGGATTTTTGTATATTTAATGAGCACTACAGCGGTAGGATGTGATTACTTTTAGTTGCGATGTACGTTTTGTGGTACTATTTTGCTGGCGACAAGCACGGTTTGTGTTGTCTGCTGAGTTACTGACCGACAGTGAATCACGGGTCATGTGTTATTGTAGAGCACTTAAGGAGTGCAGATGGAAGTATGAGAACAGAGTTTTCACAATTATTTGAGGTGATGTTAGTTGTCAACCCACACTAATCTTCACACTTACGAGTTTATATAGTCACTAAAAATATACAAAGAAACTGATAGGACTAAAATAATATTAATAAAATTTAATAATAAAAATAAAGTGATAGGATTTTCTCACTAAACGAAAATGTAAACAAAGTAGTAGGCTGCATTTCTAAATATGATTAATCATGATAAACGTAATGAATCCTTGTTGACCAATGCTTAGCTATTGCTATTATGCGACATTTTGATACATTTTTAGGTATTCCTTATTTTGTGAGACGACGGTCAGTTAGCCACGTGTTTAAACACGGTGGTTAACTTGACAACGCAACGTTAGTCATGAAGCTAATTCATGCCGTTTCCACCATAACTTTCTCTCTCCCACACACTCATGGCCATTCGTCACAAATAGTGAGAATGTGTGTAGGCAGGTCAGTGGCACCAATTGCGCACATTTTGAAGGGTGACATGCTGTAATACATTTGTGTTGTAAATAGTTTAGCTTTTTCTTCGTTAAATATAGAATAGAATGTGCTTAGCTTTGTTTTGAAATACATTTTGGAATAAACGCTTCTCGTTTACATCGTTGCCAACTTTAACGTCAGATAAGAATTAGCTTAAAATACCGTAACGTTAATTGTTAGAGATGACACCATCATAGCGTAGTATTTAAACTTATTGTGCAGTAAATGTAATGAATCTTTGCATTGTAAACAAGTAAATATCTTTCTTTGCCGTAAATTCGTGCCTGTGATATTCATTATTATTGCAATCTCCAAAGTAATTGGATAGGGATGAACTAGGCCTACGTGTCATTCTCTTAGCTTTGCTTATTTGATTTAGAATCTTTTCATGGGACTTCGAGAGGCTTAATTTTGGATATTTTGTTTGGAGATAAGTAAATTCTTGTTAGGGCAGATTAGCACGGACTAGATGTTTTTCACCTCTCTGAAGTAGGCTAGGGGTCTGCCATCTTCGTGAATAAAATCAGTGCGATTTAAAATGTAGGCCTGGACTCTTTATTGTGTGATTGTGTTTGTTTTCCTCTGGACTGGAAGCTTTAGATCTCTCATTATTCCCGACATCCCCGAGATAAGTTTCCTTGTGTTTTCCCAGTCCAAGAATGCATTCCTCCCCGTCCTATATGTCTTCTCGTTAGAGAAGGGTCTCGGAAGGGTCATTTAAGGTCTGTGGCTCCCCGAAACCCTTGTTAAACGGGCACAATATGTACTATCACGTACCATTCATTTCTATATAGAGATACAGCAATAAATTTAGCTATCGGGTCTTACAGAGCTACGCAGCCAGCCTCAATTTTTATTGGTAGTACGAAAATAATCTTAAATATAAGAACAAGACAAACATCAAGCCTATTAGGCCGGACTCGAACCGGCGGTTTGAGGACTAGAACAGTATACACTCTGCCTTGATTGTCAAAACCGAGAGAAGGTTGGTTCCATTTTCATCTCAGATATCCTAGAAGTGATTTCCGTGGTTTCCCCACTTCTACTCCATAGAAATATCGGGATGATTCCTAACTCCTAGCATCAGTTACAAATACACACACACACTACAAAACTTAACAAGAATAATATATACTTTCGACAAAAACTACGCATAACGATCTTTGCACTCCCCAAACTGGAATTTGTATAAACTGCCATCCCAATTGGTTGTTTCTCCATTGAGATGTACTGTATGCTATTATAGCAGAGATAAATAGTAGGTCATTATCAGTGTTCTGTTCATTGCTACGTAGGGCAGATGGATTGCCTCAGCTGCAGCTCCGACGGAATATTGGTATATAGGCCAGGGTGGTCAGGACTGACTCACTCTTTGGGAGATGAGATAGTCTACCGTTAAACATACCGTATCGTGAAAAGCCCTAAGCTCACCTGAACCTTATTACTATTTACGGTCAAGATATGTCAGTATGCTCGCGTCTCTAAAAGATCCATATCCTAACACACTTCCTACACATCCCTCACATTCATGTCTCTTGTATCTCCCCTAAGGGCTAAGCAATAGTAGGGCGTGGGTTGGTGACCGGGGGACCACAGTTAAGCATGGCATTGCTTCCACTTCATTGTGCCGGGCTAATTATGCGGACTTAGTGGCGGGATTAAAACCTTCGATCTCCGGACATCCAACTCCTACTTCTGGTAATGAAGTTCAATGTTGCGCTGCGGATTATTAATACGAGGACAACTATTACAACTACTACTCCTAATAATAATCATCATTCTATGGTCTCAGCTACCTGGTGTCGACATTTTGACTTGGATCAACTGAGGCGATCTAAACTCCAATTTCAACGTTCGTTTTAACACTGCCATCTCTAGTGAAAACCAGAACTCTACTGAGCTACATGTGACTGAGATTTAATCAATTTTAGACCCTAATCACCAAATGTAATACGAGAGATCTTTCACGAGCCAACATCGTACGACTCTGCTGTAGATTTTTGCCAACATTCATAAATCCTACTTGTAGCGGTGAAGCGGCTAGCGATCTTGGCTGTCGTCCTGGAGGTCCGGGTACAATTCCCGGCCCTGTCAAGTAATTTTAATTCTAGTGTCAGAGATGGAACACTCAGTCTCGAGAGGCAAAACTGAGAAAATGATTTTTTTGATTCCCACCTCAGTCATCCTGGAATTGGTTTTCTGTGGTTTTCCACTTCTTCTCCAGGCAAATCCCGGGATGGTTCCTAACTTAAGGCCACGGCCTCCTCCTTCCCAATCCTCGCATGAATACACGGGGCTATATAACCACGATGTCGCAGAGTCACTAACAGATTCAATAACAACAACAACTGTAGTCGAAAGGAACAAAACCGAACAATAGTAGAAAGGAAGCTTGCTAGTTTTACGCGACCGTTAGTCTGGCATCATGAGCCGCGCTAGGTCCTTTTGGCGTGGAATTCGTACCACAGGTGGTGACATTTCACCTTCGAAAGCCTCACATGCATTAACCGGGAATCTAACACTGTGAGCCTTTGTGAGAGGCAAGCAGCTTGACCACTACACCATCACGCTCCTCGTCAAACATTAGTAGAGTTCAACAGGAAATCATGGGATGAATTTGGATATAAATTAGAAAATATATGTCAAGTGGCAGGAAAACCATTAAGGTGTGTCATAAAAAATCTTAGAAATGGAGGAAAAAGAGAAATGAGTAGTGTTCTGGACAATTCAGGGAAACTCATTGTATGAGATGTATCCGAATCATGGACCGTTCTGTGACGTAGAGACGTCGGGAACATGTTTACAACGAAGCGGCAGTTTTTGAATCGCGCGCTGCAATCCTTCGAGCAGCGAGTGGAACATGACGTGGAGCCTGTGACGCGCACATGGCCTACGTGACTGCATATTTTTGAAATTTCCCCAAGACGTCGTATTTGAGTTTTTGAAATTAGTACAGTTTTCTGGCAATTAAATTTTTAGAAGATAGAGCTATCTAGGAAGGAGATACGTTCACTAGGAGCCGAGATATGGCAATCGAATGTTCGAGAAGGTTTGATCGCTGTGACGCGTGGTCCTGTGACGTACCGCCGGAATCAGTATAAAAGAAGCAAGAAATATCACTGAGACATGTATTTCGTCCGAGCAACTGCTCGGGTAAGCATCATCGCCGCGCTGTGAATCTATTAAGATACTATTACTATAGACGACGAAAGAACATAGTCGCTGGACTCGTGTTCAGGAATTAGTTTATTGTCAGCGAACTAAGCACTAGCACTATTCACGATTTTTCCTGTCTCTGTGGAACTTAGCCAACGTCTGGTCTCGTCTGTTTTACAGATTGAGGTGGAGCTTATCCAACATGCCAGTTTATAGGATATTAGAGGGGACTATCTACATGGTAGAGACGTCTGAGTAGTACCTATTACCCGAAAATAGTTTAGCCTACGATGCTGGACAAGTGTTGCCTAGCGCACTTGTTGCAGATAATATCTGATTACTCGCTGAGGGACTAACTTATATTAGGCATTCTTCGACATCCACAGATACCAGATTGTTAGTGCAAAACTCGCTGAATTTCATGCTGCTAAAAGTTGTTCCTGTCATAACTAGTCAAATACAGAACAGTGAAATCACAGTCTACGAATGAACATTCTAACAGTGAACAAGTCGTGTTCAGAAATGGAACATTTCATAAAGTTGGACAGTAGAATGTATAACGGGAGAGTTTATGTACGCACATTTATAACCGTCAGTATGTGTCGTTAAATCGTGCGAGGATAGGTTTGCAATGGAGGGCAACGAAGATGTGGCAATGGAGTCGCTGATGACCAAGGGAGATCGCAATGCTAATAGTTAGTGGCGAACACCACGGACACGCATTACCATCACATCAAGAATGAAGTAAGCTGATATTCTACATGTATTTCTTACTAGGCTAATGTGGTTGAGAATTTCTTTTTACCATTCATAATAAAAAGTCAACACCAAGAAGGAAGGAAGGAAGATTGTAGTTTTACGTGACCGTGAATCTTGTGATTATGAGCCACGGGACCTCCATTTTACGTGGAATCCGAACCACAGGACAAAAGTCAACACCATCTTCGAGTCAAACTTCATGTATATTTGTCCAGTTTGACAAATGGAGCACCATTGCGGGGTCTGACAATTTAATAAACAATTTTCTATACTGTCAGAATAACAGTTACATAGATGTCTTCCTGATATAAGACATTCTGAATTTATTTAAAGGAATAGGGATATTTTTATAGCTTCTTAGATGCTTGATCGAAGCTTGGATTGTTTAAATTATTTCCTTAATTATTTAATAATGATGAAGTACAGTGAAGTAATAATAAAAGAGAATAATATTCTATTAATAATTATTTATGTGAGGATACATCGTTAGATAAATAATTTACTTTAGTCAAACTATTTGAAAGGTGATAGCACCATTATCATAATTTGATTTACACTATTAATAATCAGTAATGTTATTAAATTAAAAATCATTATATGAGAAAGCTGTAAATAATTTGTGACACTTGTTAAATCAAGGCGAGGGTTTCAACATTTTGTTTAATTGTTTATATTTGAATATTTAATAACTAGGGTCATAATAATAATTGTAAATGTTGTAAAAATATAACAATGATTTTTTAGAGATTGCCAAGAATAATAATAATAATAATTTCATGTGGTTAGAAGGAATAATAATAATAAACATAGAAATTGTTTAAATATTTATGGGACTGTGATAAAAATAATAACATTTATTTATTTCAATATTTGTGAAGCTGAAATTAATATTTAAGAACAGAGTTAGAAATAACCGTGGTTATTTATATTTAGGAACATAGTTAGACAAATGAGATTGTTTGAATAATATCAAATGGCAATAGTTTTGAAGGAAGAATAAGTTTAGAAAACGTTTCTAAAAGCACCAAGTAAGAATGAAGAGGGAGGTAAAATAATGGCAGGTAATAAAAATGTATCAACTAGGTTGAATTTGTGTTAAATAGAGGCAGGGAGATTTTGACCAGAAATAATTACAGCTTCTCCTTGGAAAACTTTATAAATTCAAGAATACACAGTAATTTGTATGACGGAATATTACGACACTTATAAAAATATTATTGTGGAGAAAAAATATTAAGAATCATTAGTAATGATTATTGTTGATAATATTATGCGACTAGGATGTCGGCATTTATATTTATGTGGAGACTGAGGGTCATCCATGAAGAAATTATTTCCTGAGTTGTGGAAGAGGTTAGTGAGAGCATGTGTTGCTCATAGTTGTTAAAGAAGGGTGAGGCAATAGGGCCGCCCCATGTTCCAGTCCAATTCAAATCCTGTAGGATTGGATATTTATTTCCAACCTGGGTCAATGCCAATCTTCATGAACTAATTTTGAGAAAAGTGAGACCTGTTATAAATAATTTGGAAGAAAATACACGATTAATAATAATAATAAATTCTGTTATGAATATTTTGAAATTTAAATATTTTGAAGATTAACTGAGTGTGAAAATAATAATTATTTGATGAGAAATTTAATTAATTGAATGATAGAAAATTATAACAATTTTTATTGTTAATAATAATTTGTGTTTATTTATATAACATTATTTGAGATGGTTATCAAATAATTCATTGGTGATCTGAGACCAATCGTAAAAAATAAAAAATAAAAAATAAATGATAATTTTCATATTACTCTAAAAAGATGAAAATTATCAACAAATTGTTCAATGAAACAAAGTCAGAAATGCAAATAATATTAACATTCGGCCACCATGTTAGTCGAATATTAATATTATATCACTGCATAATCCTACAAAAGAATTTTGTACAATAATCTTCCATAATTATTAATTTTTGGAAAGCACATTATGCAGGTGAAAGTAATACAACAATTTTTCGAAATGAAACATAAAATATTTGTCTAATACTTGAACAATCGAAGATCAATCTTCAGAAATGGAAAACTGGGAGTGTACAGATAGGGATCATTAGAACTCTTCACCGAATCATGATCGCCTAGAAGTATGTAAATAGAATTTTTAATGATACCAGAATGGACTGACAATTTTCTGGATATCATTCGTCGAGGAGTAGGAGTGTTAATTAATTTTTGTGGTGTGTTGATTTTTTATGTGTGAGTGTTTTGTTTATTTTTGATGATTTATGCCAACAAAAATATTATAAATAAATTGAGATATTTTAATGAATTGTGCTATTTTCGATTATTTCTCTTCCTACCTTACTTGCATATTACCGATATCAGTGAAGCCAGATTTTATCTAGTTTTCGCCCAGATAGACCCTGAGATAGCTTTTGTCTCGTGCTGAACTGATTTCGGAAATTTGCAAAATGGGGTCGTTGGACTCTGGTCCAAACGGGCTCAATACCAAGGAAGCACTGGGAAGATGGCAGAGATACTTCGAAAACTTGCTAAATATTAATGGAGACTTATCGGGCAATGTAGCAGATTTTGAGATTATGCAAGAAGAGAATGAGGATGGGAACAGGATAACGGTTAAGGAAGTACATAGGGTGGTAAATAAACTACAATGCCACAAGGCAGCAGGGGTAGATGAAATTCAGCCAGAAATTGTTAAATATAGTGGGAAAGCAGGGCTGAAATGGTTGCATAGGATAATAGAATTCGCATGGGACTTAGGAAAGGTACCCTCTGACTCGAAAAAAAAAGCAGTAATCAACCCAATTCAAAGCACGTAACAGTAAAGATTGCAACCATTATAGAGGAATTTCTTTGATAAGCGCCCTGCTCAAAGTGTACACAGGTATTGTAGAAAGGAGAGAGTGATAATTGGTCGAGAGTAAGGTGGATGAAAACCAGTGTGTCTTTAGACCACAACGAGGATGTCAAGATCATTTTTTTAATGTGCGCCAAGATATTGAGAAATGCTACGAGAAGAATAGACAGTTGTGTTTGTGTTTTGTAGATCTAGAGAAAGCGTACGATGAGTACCCAGGGAGAAGATTTTGAGCATCCTGAGGGATTATGGTATCGAGGGAGGGCTGCAACAGGCAATCAAAATTATTTATATTGATAATCAGGGTGCAGTGAGAGTTGATGGTAGGATGAGTTCTTGATTTGAAGTTATTAATGGAGTGAGGAAAGGATGTAACCTCTCACCACTACTGTTTATTATGGGCCATTTGCTGAAGGGCATAAACTGGCTGGATGGGATTCAATTAGATGGAAACCAGGTAAGTAGTCTGGCCTATGCTGATGACTTGGTAGTAATGACAGACTCCGTCAATAGCTTACAAGCTAACATGTTAGAACTCGAACATACAGTAAAAATGGTATGAAAATCAGCATTTGAAAAACGAAGGTTATGTCGATAGGGAAGAAATGCATGAAAATACAGTAGAACAGGAGGAACTAAATTGGAGCAGGTGCAGCATTTTAAGTTCTTGGGCTGTATGTACCCTCAGGATGGTCGTATGGGGAAAGAAATAGAGTCGACGTGCAGAAAAGCCAAAGAGGTGTTCAGTTGCGATCTACTGTAGGCCTATTCTGTAAGATAGACGTTGGTTTAGAAGAAACTCTCTCTACATCTCTTAGTGTTTAGACCGACCTAGTTGTATGGAAGTGAGAGCTTGGTAGAGTCAGGAATGATTGCTGGGACAAATAGATGGGAGCAATGGCATGAAGGTACACATAATAAAGAGATAAAGGCTAAGTTAGAAATGAACAATTTAGATGAAGTTGATCGTATGAGCCGACTCACATCCTGAAGAGAAGGCGGCAGTAGAGATTACATAATAAGTTAATGAGTTCGGCTGTAGAGGGTAAGAGATGCATAGGTAAACCTAGGAGGTGATGCGATGGTTAGATTCAATTTTCAACGATTTCAAAGTAAGAGACGAAAAAGCAGAGAAGACCGTATTGCCAACTGCTAATAGGGCTACATGGAGGCGACTTGTTCGCAAACAAGAGGCTTACAGACTAGATTGAACGCTGAAAGGCAAATCAGTCTCAAATGAAAATGTTATTTTTTGCTTTTGTTCGTTTTAATATTGTATAATGTGTTTTTTAAATGTCGTTTTTATTCTAGCTGAGCGAAATGTTTGCTCTCATCATAAGATTACATATTATCGTGTTGGAAGCCATTTTTAAATTTTGTCTTAGTAAACGAATTTAAATGTGTTGACCGATTGAAAAGCATTTAAATTTTGTCTCATCATAAGAATAAGTCGAAGGTCTTTCACAACCGTATGAACTAGAAGTCAGACTGGGAAAAGGTTATTTAGACGTTAACGTTACCGGTATGTAAAGACTCGAAAACTTCGGAAACTTTGATATCTGGCTGTGAAGATATAACTTAAACTTTAATGGTTACTTACGAAATACTTTGCATGTTCTCTTTGTAATATTTTACAGTCAATTCACAAGTTTCGGATAACTATTGAATATAGCTCTATCAGAAAATGTAATACTGTATTTGTATTGAAATTATATTGAGTCAATATACCAACTCCCTCAGTGAGTATGGTCCACTCCCTCTAGTCAAGCGTGCTCGATTCTGAGGCCCACGATATTCCAAGCCCTAAAGTAATAATAATTATAATAATAATAATAATAATCTAATAATAATAATAATAATAATAATAATAATAAACTACGTTCAACATAAACTCTCTAATACAAACTGGTAAGATGAAACAGCTGGCCAATGCCCTTCACGAAAATGAAATCGCAATAATGGCCTTGCAAGAAACTCGCTCCACTGACGAAGATACGTTTGAGTCTGATGGGTATAGGTTCTTCAAGAGCAAATCCCGTAAGAGGGTAATGAAGAATACCCCTATCTTCGGTACAGCCTTTGCTGTCAACACCAGAATCCTTAGGTCAGTCTCGAATTTTGAAGCTGTTAACGATTGGTTATGCCTGCTATCTCTGCGCTGTGTAAACAAAACATATACGCTAGTCAATGTACATGCTCCAACTAATGAACAAAACAAAAAAGAGTTGGAAGACACTGATAGATTTTGGAACCTCTTGGATGCTAGATTGGCAAAAATCCCGAAACACCGCGTCAAGATCCTAATGGGTCATTTTAACGCACAGGTAGGACGTGAACGGAAATACAGGAATGTCGTTGGGCTATATCCAGCGCAAAATAGAACTAACAAGAATGGAGAACGCCTCATTGAACTATGTAATAACCATAACCTCCAGCTGATGTCAACACACTTTCCTCACCTACCTAGAAAACAGACTACATGGAGATGCCCGAACAAAACATTAGGAGAGTTCCAAATAGACCATGTTGCTATATCTCAAAGATCTAGTACGGAAATCATGAACGTTACCGTAAAAAAGGGTATGAACATAGACTCAGATCACTATGTATCGGTAATAAAGTTCCGGCCCATTCCACTCAACAAAGAGGAAAACAAACTTACCATAATCCGCTTCGACACAAACATGCTCAGAGATAGGGAGAATGAATTCAAAGAACTTGCCCAACCAGTGGAAAAAGATTTCAACATCACGAGAAAGCAGTTGATACACGCTGCGAAAGAAGTAGCAGAAGTCAAGAAGAGGAAGAAACACACATGGTGGAACAATAACTGCGAGAAGACCTTAGAGGATCGCCTAAATGCTTGGAAAAAGTACTACACCTCCAAAGAGGAAGATGATTGAAACATCTATATAGACCAACGAGCACAAACAGCAAAAATAATACGCAGCGAGAAGCGCAAGTATGAAAAAGAACAAATGGACAAAATTCAACAAAACTTTCACAGAAATGAGACCCGTGAATACTACAGGGATTTTAAAAAGAAGATACAAGGATACAAGGCACCTTCCCGTTGTTTTCTAAGAAAAGATGGAACTCTAGCAACATCCAACGAAGAAAACTGCGAAATTTTAGCCGGGTATTTTAACGACCTCCTAAATTATGAAAAGCCACTCAACCCCATAAAAACAAATAAACAAATGAACCACAATTTGCCATCTTCTCCGACAAATCGCGATGAAATCAAACGACACATAAAGAGGTTGAAAAATAACAAGGCTCCTGGTGAAGACTCCATGATCGCAGAACTGTGGAAATATGCCCCAGAAGAAGCAATTGACATCCTACACCGAACCATTGTAGATATATGGGAGAAAGAACAACTCCCAGAGGACTGGAAGTTAGCTTTGATCCATCCTTTACACAAGAAAGGAAGTATAAGAGACGTGAACAACTACCGTGGCATTTCTCTTCTGTCAGTAGCTTACAAGATCCTGTCACTTTCCATCCTTGAAATACTGGAACAGCAAGTTGAACAAAAACTTGGGGAATACCAGGGGGGTTTTAGGAAAGGCCGATCGACTGCAGAACAAATCATTAACCTAAAAACCATAATTAGGTACGATGTGTTGAGAGGTCGAACGAATGTATCGACATTTGTAGACTTTAGGAAAACGTACGACTGCATCGACCGTGATGTGTTGATTAACATACTTGCAGAAATGGGAGTCGATGAGAAACTGCTGGCGATAATAAGGGCAACCCTATTTAATTCCACATCCAAAGTCAAATTCCAAGGATGTTTCTCTGAACCCTTTGAAATCAAGACAGGCGTTCGACAGGGAGATAGCCTGTCACCTCTGTTGTTCAACTGCGTGCTTGAAAAGGTAATACAGAATTGGCGACAGAAGTTAAAAGAAGGAGGCCATTACAAACCTTTAAGGATCGGGACAATGAAAAACGGAATGGAAATAGATTGCTTAGCATTCGCTGATGATATAGCCCTGATGACAGAAGATATCGAAAGTGCAACAAACAGGTCAATTTATTGAAGCAAGTAGCAGAACAAACAGGATTACAAATTTCCTTTCAAAAGACAGAAGTAATGTCGAACATCAAGGATGATACAGCACAACTTAACACCAAATATGGAACGATAAACCGTGTTAATAAATTTAAATATCTTTGGGAATGGATCCAGCAAAATAACCTTGACAAGGAAGCAATAGAAGCAAGAATCAAGAAAATGGAAGTCGCTTTCCAAACCACCCGCAACATATATAACAAAAAGTGCTTTTCTATGAACACAAAAATTCGTCACTACAACACCGTCATCAAACCAGTACCGCTTTATGCATCTGAATGCCTTATCCTATCCGTGAAATGTTTGCTCGCTAATTTAGAGAGAAAAGAAAGAAAGATCCTACACCTCATACTTGGCCCGGACTACAAAAATGGCATCTACATCAGAAAATCCAGGCAAGAAATATACTCGAAGATAGAGAAGATCACAGACACGATGCGAAAACGCAGAGTTTGCTTCTACGGACATATACGACGGATGATCGACTCCCGATGGACGAAACGTATCTTCAGTATATTCGACGCAAAACCAAAAACGACAATGCCATGGTATGTTAACGTCCAGAGAGATCTGAAAGAAATGGGGATACGAGCAGAAGATGCACAAGACCGAAATCTTTATAGAGCAGCCATCAAGACGTTTGGGACTTTCCGGGACGAAAAACGGTCAACTGGTGCGAAATGGACAGAAGCGTGCAAAGCACAGTGAGTTCATGAAGGCAATATGGATTAAGCGAAAAATGAACAAATGCAAGAATGTAAAATGAGGCTTATCGTGGTCCCGAGTTGGCCGATTAGCGAAATTGAATGAATGAATAATAAACTCTTCTCGAAGGCACATGTCGACAGTGTTGTTCCGTTAGTATCATTTCCTGCCGACCTCTGCATTCTCCTCGCCCCCTCCATTATTGAAGACAAAGTTACGCCCGTGAATATGAGTGACCTTGAAGTCGTAACCCTGCACGCTTGTGCACTATATTAGTGCTATTAAGCTACACTAAAGAAATTCGGTCAAGAGGTTGGCGACTATATGATACTTACAGTGCCGAAATTTTGAAAATTCCTTAGCTTAATACATTCAAAACGGCAGCACTTTCTACTTATACATTAGAAAAAATTATTAGAGAGCATTTGCCACGAAACTTGGTACAAAGGAAGTCAAAATACGTTTGGTTATGTGGAGACCAGCCCAAGTTCGTCCTCATAATCGGGAGAACAGTATCAAGCAAAATGCCTGGACAAAATAACTTCTTTGAGAGGAGCTTTTAACCTGAAATGATTGGGCTGAGGAAATGCGGCCTGGTTCTTTAACTGCACATTTAAGCGTGAATACCATAAATTTTATTTAAATTATGAAACATGCAAACACATATCAATGCAAAAAGTCTGATTGGAAAATTAGTTACGTTGGCACACCTGGTGCGATTGCAAAAGTCCATTAATTTTAATTACCTTGGCACAACATTGTGCTATTTAGCAAAAGTTCATTATTCTTGACATATACAATGGTTTGGTAAATTATTGCACTTGCTAGCAAAATTAAGAACACTTAAAACAAAGAAGAGAAATGATTAAGATAATAGTTAAAAAGAACCAACTTATCTTCAGCGGTGATGACTAAAAATTTTTCTTGAGGAGAGTCAGCCGTGGCCTGAGCTTGATGTCTGAGCGGCGGAAGCTTCCAGTTTGAATGACTAGAATTTGTGGTTGAGATGTCCAGCATCCAGAAATAATAGCGTTGCTTAAAGCAAGCCTCTTCTTCTTCTTCGTCTTTAAACCAGAGGTACATTTAGTAGAATATCCTTCGTTGTGATCATCTTTCCCAATGCCAATTATTGTGGCATGTTGTGACAGCGATTTGGTGTAGCCGTCAGCGGATCGAAGTGAAATGTTGTTTGCACTTTCTCATAGCAGAAGTGCCCAGTTGTAGCTCCGCATGGTAATTTAAACCATGGAATGAAGCGTGAAAGAAAGCTCAAGACTGGAGCTTTGAATGAAGCTTAAAATGCCCCGTAGAAGAAATGAATGAATGAAATCGGGGAATTTTTTTTCGGGGGGGGGGGGAGGAGGTTTCCCGCACCCCCCGCGTGGCAACCGACCTTACTACTGGTGCCTCCGACATGCAGTTAGTCTACATAGTAGAAGAGAAAGCATAGGGGATTGGAAAAGAAAGATTGCCCTTTGAGGCTTAGCGCCTGTCCCATCGCGGTCGCGATCTACCAGGCATCATGGGTATATATTAACATTGGTATATATATTATATATGTGCACATATAAATATGTACACATATATAAAGGTAAGATTGTAGGGCCAGGGAAAACCGCATAGACAGAAAGGAAAGATTGTCTACACGTAAAACCTGGCGGCTTGGTTATTGCCACATGCAAGGATAATGTGGGTATGGAAATGAGTAGGTTTTGTTAGTACGGGAGGTGTATCATGCAACAGTTGCAAAATCAGTTTCCTCGCCGAGATTAGTATATGTGGGAATCAGTTGGCTTGGCACTGCTGGGACTAGCACGTCCGCAATGGCGGACGAACTGTACGTCCGGGGTTAGGTTCGGAGCACAGTCCGCCCGCCTAGAGCAGGGGTCTCCAAACTACGGCCCGGGGGCCACATCCGGCCCGCGGACAGATTTTGTCCGGCCCGCGGAGAGCTAGCATACTTGAAAACTCCTTTTAGAGAACATATTTTTTATAGCAAATTAAATTTAGTTTACTGAAGTATTCTAATTTTATGTTGAATAATTATTAATATGACAATGACATCTACATTGATATGGTCATGGGCTAACTACTCATAACATTGTTGTAGGCTTATTGTTATTGTTTTTGTGATAAGTTGGATAAAGAAACACAGAATTGTAATGAGTAAAGACATGTATAACATGCAGACATATGAAATACTAATGAGATTTATGTAATTGAGATTTTCCACTGACAATAGTTTGTAGTTGTGGACTAATTTTACTTGTACCAATTATAAAAAGAGATTTAAGATGCTCATCAGTTAATTTAGATCTGTAAACATTTTTTGTGTACTTCATTTTGGAGAAGGTCTTCTCACACAAATAAGTAGTACCAAAAACAGAAAACAGCCCACGAGCAAATTTATGCAAATTATCAAATTGTGTCAGTGGAAGACTCTTATAAAATTCCAACAAAGATGAGTTTTGATATTTGTTCTTAATTATATCACTGCACTGTAGTTCAATCATTTCCATTTGAAGTTCCGGGGCTAGGGTTTCAATGTCAGTATCAAAAGGATCCTGAAAAATCTTAATTTGATTCGCAAAGGCATCGAAGTCCGAGAAACGAGTATCAACATTTATTTTCAAAGCACTCAAAGTTTCGATTGCAAAATCGATAGGAAACTCAGTCTCAGTGGTGTGGCTGAATATTTCACATGTTTTAAAATGTGAAAAACATTTACTTCGTAGTTGTGATTGAAACAGTATCAATTTTTTCCGGAATGATTTGATATTAGTGTATAAATCAGGAAGATGCTGGTTTTCTCCTTGCAATCTCAAATTCAGTTCGTTCACATGTTTTGTCAAATCAACATAGAATGCTAACTTCCACAGCCATGCGTTGTTTTGTAATTCAGTAAGAGGGCGATGCTTTTCATTCAAAAAAATTTCGATCACTGCTCGAAGTTCAAAAAAGCGCTGAAGGACTTTCCCACAACTAAGCCAACGTACGGCAGTATGATAAGGTAAGTCATTTTCTCCAATCTCTTCAATAAATTGTCGGAATTGTCGGTGATTCAGCCCAAAAGATCTCATAAAATTAACAGTTGATATGACTGGTTTCAGAACTTCAGACATATCCAAACATTTTCCACACAAAGACTGTTGATGAATGATACAATGTAAGACTAATGGTTTTGAACCACCGTCATTTTCTACAGCCTTTGACACAAGAGCGACCACTCCTTTATCTTTCCCACTCATGTTTTTGCCTCCATCAGTTGTAATACATTTCAAGTTTTTCCATCGAAGGTTCTTTTGATTAATGGCAATTTCAACTCCTTTAAAAATATCTGTACCAGTAGTTGTGCCATGAATACTATACATATCAAGAAGTTCTTCATGCACTTCATAGCTTTTATCTACTCCTCGAATATAAATCAACACCTGAGCAGTATCTGACACATCCGTTGACTCATCCAAGGCCAAAGAAAACCACTCAACATCTCCATTTTTGTCGAACAGTTGAGAGGATATATTTTCAGCGATGTTTTCTACCCTTCGAGCCACAGTGTTTACTGACATACTGACAGTTTTTAATAAATTTACCTTTTCAGGGCACATTTCTTCGGCTGCTGCAATTATGCATTCTTTGATCATTTCTCCATCGGTGAATGGTTTTCCACGTTTTGCAATTTCAAGAGCCACACGAAAGCTGGCACGAGTTGCAGCCTCTTGTTCGGTTTTGAGTTTTGTAAATGAAGATTGCTGCGATTTCAATCCGCGCTTCATAGCTTCGAATTTTTCTGACCGCAAACTTCCTGTATATTTTGAGTAATTTTGAAAATGTTTTGTTTCATAATGACGTTTAAAGTTATATTCCTTGAGAACGGCTATGCTTTCATTGCAAATCAAACATAGCGCCTTGTTACTGGACTCTATTACGAAATACTGAATGTTCCACTCATCTTTGAATTTTCTGCATTCACTATCAATTTTTCGCTTCTTTTCCATACTACTAAATCACACACAAAAGCAACAATTCAAATCAAAATACTGTTACAAAGATGTCTTAAACTTAAACACGCACAAACACGTTTTAAGGAGGTACGCACTATTTTATTTCACAACAGTGTCATAGGAACTGACTTGTGGTTGCGCAACTAGCCTTCTTATATATTCCAATTACTGCCATCTAGAAGTGAGTGGAAGACACCAGAACTCTCTCGAACCAACGAGATTACTCTGTACGTGCTATTAGCGCCATCTGTTAGCGATAGAAGGTACTACCTATTTCCGCTTGTGTCCACCAGATGTCGTGTCACGTTACTCCTCATGGCTCGTACTCAACGACTAATCTAGAAATTACAGATAATGACAGGAAAATTAATAATATGCAGTGTTGCCGTTTTGCGGACTTTAGTCCGATTTGCAGCCTTTTTTCAACGTTGCGTACTTTTTCGGACTTTTTTTTTTCATCAGTGGACTATTTCACTTTTTACCACCGGCAACAATGATAATATGGTTTTGGCCCTCGGAACTTACTGGAGTAATCAGTATGGCCCTAAGGCTGGAAAGTTTGGAGACCCCTGGCCTAGAGCGTCCTAGTACCAAGCCTCCGTGATCCGGAGAGGGGAGCCACGCCTGCGAGCAGGGGCTTCCTCTCTCGTGTCCTGGACATAGCTGATGGTTGTTATCAATCACTCCGCCGCTGCATACAATCGTCCTGAAACTATAAGCTAATGATTATTAATAGTCCTTCCCTTGGCTATCCTTTTGGCAAGCCAGGGGAATGGTTTTAAAAACTTTTTTTTTGGGGGGGGGGGGGGGGGGCTTAAACTAAACTTAAGCTGAAACAAAGAAACAAACTGAAACAGATAGACAGACGTGCACATGGACATAGACAATTAATTACTTCACATAAATATATACACTTCATGTATGCAGCAAGGGGAGCGCGTGCGGCCGCCTTGGTTGGCCTGAGCCGTTACCAAGGACTTCCATGGGAATGGGGAGTTTGCGTTATCCATGGGAGAATTCCATGGTATGTGTATTTGGGGGTGACATTTGTGTTGTATGTCCCTGGGTTTAGTGCCGCTTTGCACTACTCATAGCACCTACCTTCCCTGACTTTACCTGAAGAGAATGTGTCGAGGGGTATGGTATTTGGTATTTCGGCCCATATCGTGTCGGTCGAGGGCTCTTACGAGTGGGTTTGCCGAATAGCGCCTGGAGCGTTGTGATCTTAGTGCGAGTTGTCGCACAAAGGCTTTGATGCTTGGCGTATTTGTTATGCGTTCTAGCTTTTGTGCTAACCGCAAGCATTCGTTTTGGATCATCTGCAGCTTTTTGAGGTTCGACTTAGCTGTGTAACCCCATACGGGGCTGGCGTACATTAATATAGGCCTTATGAGGGCTTTATACATGTTTACGCCCAGCGTCTTGTCGAGGCGACTCTTCCTATTTAGGAATGGGTAAAGCTGCAGTAATCGCATGTTGGCTTTACGCTGTAGTGTTTTGACATGGTGCAGCATGGTTAGTTTAGCATCTAGGGTTACTCCTAGATACTTAACTGTGCTCGTCCATGGAATGTCGCGCGCAAAAAGTGTGAGTGGCCGGATGGAGTCAGGTCTGCGTGAGATACGGTTCTTCTTGGTGAAGAGTACCGCCTGACTTTTGTCAACGTTGACTTTTATCCGTCAGTCTCTGAAATAGGGTTCCAGGGCCCATAGCGCTTCCTGCAGCCGTTTTCTGATACTGGCTATGCGTAAGTGTTGGGCTGTCATTGCCGAGTCATCAGCATAGAGGTATAACGTAGTTAATGCTCTTGCTGGTGTTGGCATGTCATTGATGTACAGGCTGAACAGCACGGGAGCTATTATACTGCCCTGCGGGACGCCTGCTCTGATCTGTCGCTTGGTGGACAGCACGTTCAGAATATCAACCTGGAATGTGCGGCCTTCTAGATATGATTTGATGAGTCGTATGTAGGCCGGATGGAAATTACAGTCTATTAATTTGGCTAATAGGCCTGTGTGCCACACCTTGTCGAAGGCTTTCTGTATATCTAAGAAGACAGCTCCGGTGTCACGTTTTTGGTTGAACCCTACCGTGGCGTGTTCGACCAGCCTCATAAGTTGCTGCGTTGAGGAGTGGTGGTTCCGAAACCCGAACTGCTCGTTTCTGAGCAGTCCATTTTCCTTAACGTGCGCTACTATTCTCTTTAGCAGTATTTTCTCGAATACTTTGCTTAGTGAGTCTAGTAGGCTTATTGGGCGGTAGTTGTCGGGGTTGGACTTGTTTTTGCCTGGTTTGCCGAAAACTAATATTTTTGCTTGCTTCCAGCACTTGGGATAGTACTGTAGCGTGAGCATTGCATTGAAGATGCAGGTTAGTATTTGCAGGGCCTTGTCAGACAACCACTTCAGTACTATATTCTGTAGGTTGTCAGGGCCCGGGGCTTTCCGATTAGGGAGGTGCCGGATAATCCACTTAATTTCATGAATATTGGTTTTGCGGACTTCCGGCTTGGGTGCATTGGTTATGTAATCATTTACCTTCGCGTCCATCCTGAGCGTGAACTCCGGGTTAGAGGGTGTATCGTTTGGTGTAAATGCTTCCTCTAGGGAGTTTGCTAGGGCCTCCAGTCTGTCCCGTGTCGAATAGGCTGGTCCTGTCGGAGTTTCTAGGGTCGGCACCTGATGGGTTTCGCGGGTGAAGTGTCTCGCGAGGGGCCTCACTGATGGTGTGTTTTCTGTGGGGTTGGTACCAAATAATGATATAAGATTACCCCAAGAGCTGCACCGGTGTTCATGTAGAGCGTTCTGGATTTCAACATTGAGTTGATTTTTCCTGACTCTGTAGTTGTCCCTGTGGTATTTGGTCCAGTCTCGCCTTATATTGTTCCTTTCCCTTATTAGTGCCCGGATGCGGGCTGGTATTTCCAGTTTCCGCTCGCGGGTGTTTATAAGGGGAACACTTGTATCCAAGGCGACTTGGATAGCTGAAACCAGGGTTTCCACAGCAGTGTCTAGCTCCTGATTAGTGGTTAGTGGCATGTCATCTTTGCCTTCTAGTTCTTGGTCTAGTATGGCCTTGAACTGGTTCCAGTTGGCAGCTTTATAGTTGCGTATAGGCCTGGTTCCTGTTTCGATGACTTCAGGGGGGGTCGCAAGAGTAATTATCGTTGGCTTGTGATTTGACGATAGGTCATTTATCACCCTGATTCTGTGACTG
Organism: Meconema thalassinum; assembly: GCA_946902985.2. Taxonomy (NCBI): domain Eukaryota; kingdom Metazoa; phylum Arthropoda; class Insecta; order Orthoptera; family Tettigoniidae; genus Meconema; species Meconema thalassinum. Next base: position 428,639,157 of record OX336389.2, read on the forward strand.
AGCGTTACCTGGTTCATCAGGCATATGTCCAGAATGTCAGCGATGTCCGTCGAATTACGTTGCGGTACGAAAGTTGGCTCTTTGGGGGCAGCGACTATGTAGTCATTGGCTATCATGTGCGCGTAAAGCCTCCTCCCCGAGTGATTGGGGCGGAGACATCCCCAATGAGCACTTTTAGAATTGAAATCCCCTCCAAGGATGGTATGTGTACCAGTTTTGAATAGGGTTTCTATGTCCTGTGTGTTTATCCGGTTGGTGTGGCTGTACACTGAATAAATATTCAGGTAAGTACCTTGCACAGGCAAGCGGATGCCGCAGGCCTCGATTGATTGCAGTTCTGGTTTGTTTAGTTCCATATGAGCTATTTCTTTACGGACCAGTACTGGCACTCCTCCTTTAGATATGTCGGTGTGTTTGCGGCGATCTAGCCTTACGGTATTAAAGCCTCTTACGGTGAATTTCTGCCCGGGCTGTAAGTGTGTTTCCGTTATGAGAGCCACGTGTACGTCATGGGTTTGGAGGAACAACGCGAGTTCTGTTTTCTTTTTACGGACTCCATCGGCGTTCCAATTTAAAACTCGGATTCCGTCCGTGTGTTTATAGTTGGGGGTATTAGTTGGGTTCCCCTCGTTCCCTTCAGGTAGGTCAGGTGTATTATCCATGACGGGATGTGAAGGTGGTGTTGATAAATGTGGTGAAAATTCTCATCCACTGGTTCATACGGGCCGTGAATAGCTGCATAATTAGCACTATCACGGCCTGGCACAATGTTCCCATCGTCAGCCCTGGAAAGAGCTGATTTAAGAAATCATTGATTTTGTCCCAGATGGTGCTGGGAGCCTGATCCAGTGGTGGGCCGGCCTGAGTGGCTGTGCTTGAGGGAGGGGAGGGGGCAAGTGGGAGGAGAGTAGCTGGGGGCGATGCGACTTCGTTTGGCTGGCAAGGGATGGAGCTGGAAGCTTGTTGGGCTTCTTGCGTTTGCTCCGCAACCATGGTGGTCTCTGTTTCGGATTATTTGGGGGCGTTTGGAGCGGACCTGCTTCTTCCTTTGTTCCTCGGGAGGAGGCACTGAAATCGGGTCTGGGCAGGTGGACGTGCAGGGCTGAGGATTGATCTCAGTGTTTGGGTGTGTCTGGTCTATGTTAAGGGATGGCAGTGTCCCCCCTTCAAATCTATTTTCGGTCCTGCCTGATGGGCCTTTAGGCATTGACGATGCCTTGGTGCCTGAAGGGCCTCCACGTGCCTGGTGCATGCCACCTTGATGCGCACCAGTTTGCATCGTGCTTCGCCTGTTGGCTTCGTATGCCCTGCGGGTGGTGCAGTTCTTAAAATTAGCCGCATGTGCGCCCTTGCAGTTTCTGCACTTGGAGTTTGCCTCATGGGGTCCAAATGGGCATTTGGCAGAGTGGTGTCCTTCCGCGCAGCGCCTACAGCAAGGCCTATCGTGGCACCCCTTGGAGGTGTGACCCAGCCTCTGACAATTGCTGCATTGCGGCGCTTGTGCGGGAGTCCGGTATGGGGTGATGCTCACCTCCATGCGAGCCAGCATTTTTACTTGTATTATGCTGTCCGCTTCTGGCCCTGCCGTGACTGTCACCAAGTACAGTGGGGAATGAATACGGGAGGACTTAGTGCGCATCGTTTCGATGGCTTCGACTGGGAAGCTCATCGCTTTAAATGCGGCTACGAGGTCGGCACACGTCTTCTGGTTCGCTGGTGTGCGCAGTACATATCGCTTTACAGGTTTAGCTGAAACGATCTGTGAGTACGGCGCATTGACGGCTGACAGGTACTCTAGGCACCAGTCATAAGCCTTCCAGCTATCGCATAGAAGCCAGACTGACGTGCCGGGGTCTCGCTTGGGGGGCTTTGAAGTGGTACTTGTTACGGTACTCATGTGGCAGTGCCGTTGCAAGTCTCAGATCGATGTTATGTATATCTGTGGTATACAGTGTAATTGGCGGCGGCTTTTTAGGCTTTGGCCTGTTCGGTCTGTCGAGGAACGTGGAAGTGGTCGAGCCGGACGAGTCCCGCGACACATTCCGCCTTTGTCCGTCTTTAGCTTCAGCCTTTTGGGCTTGCCTCTTGACATCGGCTTTCGCTCTCCTCGACATAACCGGTATGAAGTCCTCCTCCTGGTCCGCGAGCTCTGGAGTCAGTTTCCTGAGTTCAGGGGCCTCAGGATGCGCGGAGGACTTTTCATTGGTTTGACCTTGCACAGGTTTGGAAGTCCGCGCGGTTGCTGGCTTCTTAACCTTTGCTAGGGTGCCTTTGCCAGCCTTCCCGCTCGACGATTTCGCTGGCGGAGCTCCTTCCTGGCCTAGGCCTGTGGTTGGAGTCGCCGTGCTAGTCGGATACTGGGACTGCTGGACTGCCGGTTTGGTGGCCTTCGATTTGCGCTTCCCATTGATACTGGCAGCTTTCTTGCGACGTGGCTGGTCAGGCGGCACGTCCATTACTAGCTTGCCTCCCATAGGGTTGGGGTCAATCGCATGGATTTCCAATCCGGTGAACACAGACATTAGTGCTGGAATAGCTTTCTCCTGGACCGCTGAAGGGGCGGCTTTCGCTGCCGGTCGTGCGGTCTCCAGGATAGGCGTCTCCTTGCCTTCTGTCCCTGTTGGCACCAATGCCGCGCCTGGTGTGATCGCTGGCGCGACGAGGCTGGAGTCAGTGGGCTCTCCCTTGGACTGGTTGCTGGGCAATTCCAGGCAGCCGTCCGGGGCGTCTCCGTAACTCAACAGCCTCGCTGGGGGTGCCGTGTGTGTGCTGGGGCGCTGCGGGAGCAAGCTGAATAGGTGCTTCCGTTAGCGGGCTGCAGGGCGCGGCACGCCGCGGCACCTGGGTCACGCTTAGGCTGCTACCTATATTGCGCAGCTGCTCGTGTGAGGTACAAGGCACGAGGGATGATGTGTGTTCGGGAATAGTGATACTGAGTTCCCTTGGGCTCATGAGCGGGCTGCCGGTGTTAGCTGGGCTAGTCACCGGGGTCACGCTCTGGGCGGCCAAGGTTTCAGATATCGACCATGTGTACAGGCGTGCCAATTTCCTCTGGGTTCGGGGGGGGGGGGGGTATGAATGGGGGAAGGTTGATGAGGCTGGGGACGCTGGTGGCGCTAGGGGTGCTGGGGGTGCTAGGGAGTGCGCGGCGCGGTGTGAACATGACGAACATAGGGATAGAGAAGTAGATAGCTTATATACTAATAGGGGTCGCACCAGAGCCAAGAGGGTTTGTCAGACAAATAGCTCCTTTGAAACAGACAAATAGCTCTCTTGTAGTTGGCCTGGTGCTAGCCTATATATGAGATGAGGGGAATAACTAATAGCGAGCTAGAGAGCGCGGGATGATCGACGTGAACGGGTCCCTGACTCTCGGCGTGCCCTAACCTAACCCTAAGTCTGGCTAACCCAGAACTGATTGGGGAAACGCCGCCACTTAAATAGTGATTCGAATGTTCGAGACCTTCCACTGGCTGGCAGGCGAGGATTGGCCGGATCGGCTGATGTGACGTCAGCCCATCACGTAAGCGGCCGGCAAGGAAACACGCATGTCAGTTGTGATCTCGCTGCTTGCCATGCATAACCTTGAACAGGCCTAAGGTAAGAATCTTAAAGATATGTTGGTGAGGGGTATAATCACTCGCAATTTAACAATATATATTACAAGAATAAATGCAATTAAATAACCAGTAATCGTTCGGTGGTCTCGGAAAATCAAAACCATTTGACTAGCAAATGCAGCAGCTAACAGAAAAAATAAACACGTTAGACATCACGAAAGTGATCAACGTTCAACATCTCTTCGTCACAAGGCTGTTGGATTAAAAGTTACGTGCTGCCGCAAGCTTTATTATACGAAAGTCTGCCGTCGTTACCGGTTTCATGTTGACAGAATAACAACAATAGTTGACGTCAATGTTCACGACACTGGTGAGAGGGGGTTAGTTGTGACTACGCTGTCAAATTTAGTGGACCTTGTTTGGTCACCACTCGGGTGATTTCTCAAATTTTAGCCTGTACATTGTTCTGTGTAGAATTAGGTGCTGATTAAGAAGTGAAGTTAGGGTGACAACAACAACTATATTTTAAATGTCGTGTGGCCTCCTGAAGTCCTGGTGTGGGTGTCCGTAGGCGACTGGCCTGTCGTAATGAGAAGGAAATGATGATTATATCACACACACCTAGTCCTAAAGCCTGGAGAATTAACCCTTGGAGATTAAAATCTGCATGGTTCAACTGGCCATCAAACCTGGAACTCTTCGGGCCAATGTCTAGAATTATAACCATTTAGCCACGAATCTTGGAGAACAATAAACATTAAACACGAAAATCGCAGAGAAGTAAGGAGTATGATTGAGGAAATATATCTATCACTTTATCACAGTGCGTCTCAGAAAATATGCTATTCCTTGATTGGGTAGCATTTAGAATGTATCTCAGTAAGTGTTCGTTCCATTGTAAGTTATATAAATAGCCCCTGAAACTACAGCCCTTGAAGGACCTAGGCCTACCAAGCGACCACTGCCTAGCCATTTGGCTTGTAGATATTGGGATGACGCGTGGTCAGCGCATCGGGTCCCCTCGGCCGTTAATCTTGGTTTTCGTGACCGGGGCGCTGCCTCTGTCAGACTGCTACTCAATTGTCCTCACTAGGCTGAGTTCACCCCATTCCAGCCCTCACGCCAGGTTCTAAGGAATCGAACCCTGGACCTCCGGGTGAGAGGCAGGTGCGCTACCCCAACACCACGGGAAGTATTATAGGCTGAAAATGTCCATACCGTTAATACATTTTCAGTGGCTTTTGTTCTGTACTAAGCCAACCCTTATTATACCCCAAAATTATTTAAGGCTTCCTCTTTACGCCCTCCCCACAGAATTCAAACGATTTGTAGATTGGTACTCTTCCGGGGATACCTTCTACTTAAGGCCAAATGTCCCGTTTTATAGTTCGTAATTCTGACACCACGTAGCAGCACCAAAGTGAGACAATTTCTTTTTTCATTTTTCTCTTGAATGAAAGCTCGTATTTGCGATCTGAAAACCACTATGTATACTAGACTGCAATTGAATTGATATTAATTCGATGCATTTTCCAAAATGTGAAAAAAAAGTTGCTAAAGTTTTTTATATCTCTGCCTAAAATATGAAAAAAACTGGTAATACGAAAACGGAGATTTATTTCCTGATTCCAATGCATTTTTTCAGAATTAAAATCTGATGAATGGAATCGACAGCATTAGTTAGGGAATTGTTTGGAAAAGGGTGGTAGGCGGCGGCTTCACAAGATCTCTTGCGCAAGGAAAATGATGAACACGCTGACAGGGCGGAGGGAGAAGGGAACAATTTGACGACAGGAAGGAGTGGTCTTCCTCTTGTCATAAATATTATAGTTCGGCAAGTTACATGTCCAAGTGCCTAGTCGTGCAACAATATCTGAGCAATAAAATTATACTCTAGTGTGCCCAACTCTAGGAATGGGTATTCCAAGATTCAGACACCTAGATATCAAGGGAAAGGCTACAGCCGCTTTTGAAAGTTGAGATATTTGAATATCGCGCTCCATTACTTCTAGAAGGGAATGGAAATTTTATGCAGCCAAGAGCATGTCAAGTGACGTAGCGAGTAGTAGCAGAGGTCGAGACTATTTGTTGATTAAATAGTTAGCCATGGAGTAGAGACTTGAGACTTGGATCAGATTACTGGCACGGCCAAATGAAAGAGAATGCACTTAGTATCAAGTAAATCGGACCAGGGATACCGGAGATATGAGGATTTCCAGATTTCAGCGTGATTCAGCGTGGACCTGACCGTTTTGAATAAAAGCCGGCCGGCCCAAGCAACATCAGCTCACTTCGAACCAAGCTCTTGCATGACAAGGTGCTGCCACGTTGAGCCAAGGCACATGGTTGCCGGATCTACGCAGAAGATATCTTTAAATTGTGATAGTCACAAACGTGCTGCGATACATGTGGAACATAGTAAGTTTCCGGCAGAGAGAATCACTAAGGTGATTGTTATTTTTCTACGGACACTGGTGAAATATTTTATTTCTATATGGACATATGCTAGACTTTGTCTAGAAAGTACTTTGTCACAGTCCAGTAATAATAATTTAATACTTGGATATCTTAGTCCAATTAGTCAGTTTCATAAATTGTAACTTGATAACCACTCCGATCTTTCAGTATATTGAAGGCCAGTCTATCACGGTGTTGTTCATTAGCCGACGAAGGGAAACTATATGTTGCTTCGCGCATGATAGATGGTGATAAGCCATGCCCAGGGAACGATCTTCAGAACAGCCGTTGATTGGTTTAGACTGTCAGTGTTTTCTTGTACTGAAAAGATTACCGTGAGTTATGTTACAACTGACATATTTGAGAATAGATCACTTGGATCTGACCCCATTTAAGCGAAATGCTATGGCTTTAACAGAAGTCAATATTAAAATGGATCAGCAGTTACTTCAAACTTCAAGAAATATTTCCACTATGTCGTGTTAGACAGATTGTGGGTATATAATGGCGGCCGATACAAGGATTAGACGTGCGTGTCCGATAGGGCATGTATCTGGATAAATCTGGTACAGACCAGGTTCACTACGCTTCAAGACCAACGAGAAATGTAAGCCACTTTTGACTTTATATTATGCCTAGCTAATTGGAACAAACTCATTTTCTGCAGATGACCAACACATTTGTTTTTCTTCGTATTTAAATCTTGCAATGATTTACGCAAGACATATTAGAGTTATTCTGAGTATTTTCAGCACTCAGAACAGTTTAGGATCGATGACCGAGCAGAACGAGCATTTATTTGAATGTTTCATATTTTTTGATAATCACGGTAATCAGCCGATGTAACTGTAAAAGTTAATAATTATTTTTGTTGAGAAATGGATATTTTATCCATATTCGAAGAATCGAACATGTGGATTCTCACATAATGAAATAATAATTAAACACATTCACAATAATATAACTAATAATAATAATAATAATAATAATAATCCACTAATAATAATAATAATGATTTTCATAACTTTTCTAAATAATTCTTGGATCTTATATTTTCTAATAATCACATTTATTGAGAGAGAGCTTATGAAGTAGTTTAATCATTTCTAGTTTGGAACAGGTGATTTTCCGAAGGAGAGTGGTTAGCGCAAGCCCGCATTCAACCAACATTACAGTTCTGGTTGAACAGTTAATATTTGCAATGAGCAAAGTATATTTTTCAGATAACACGGAGAGGCATGATACGGGAAGCAAATGATATTTGTATCAATTAGGATATTTTTGTATTTATATAAAATCATGACGTAAATACACATTCGAAAGTGAAATAAAGATTATCATAAGTATGGTAACTTCACGGGTTGAACTGAATGGTAAAATAAAATAAACTTGTAAGTTTATAAATCTTCCAGTGTTGATAACAAGCAGAGGCTTGATTTATTGTATAAATTTTGGGAAGAAAATTTATGTGTGTGGAGTAGTTGAAATGCCATTCCCAGGTGCGCATGTTTAAGTCGCAGGAATGAGGAGGTTTTTATTTGAGCATCAATCAAATAGCAGGTTCGATGACTCAGTGTTAAAGAAGGAGTATTGGAACTATACATTGCGTCGTATGAATGACCCAAAGGTTATTTCTTAAAAACCATCAGTTCTTATTTCAACCTTGTTTACGGATTCCATTAAGACTTTGATTTTGCTAGAACCCGGATTTGTCATGATAGTATTTTATTCTTCTTCAGAGGAAGACCTTTGCCGTTGTTGTTGGAATGTTGTGTTCTTACACAAATAATAGAATGGGCCACTGCCAATTAAAAATAATTCTATAACCACGAATAATTTGAAGGATGTTTTCAATCCTAGTGCCATGAACTAAATGAATTTATTATGAAGCTACAATTCTTATTTCCGCATTCTGTCGAAGAATTGCAAGTTGTGAAAGTTACTAAAATGGCCACAAATATAAATATTTTTCTTAATAATGATTCCAAGTGGATAATCGAATAGTTGAATGGTCCAACAATTTTTTGATCAAGTTGATGGTTCAGAAATCATATATTTTGTTAGGAACTTGTGAAGTTCATAATCGAGTCACTTCTCGAAACGTTTAATGTCAGAAGAACAATTAATTTTGTTGTGCTTCGCACAGTTCTTCGATGCTATGCTCAATGGTCAAATACTTTTCAGATGTTGTTATTAATATGTGTACATAATTTGTGTTGATTCAGAGATAATAATATTTTTTGACAATATTTTCTTTTGAAACTGGAAAAATAAGTGAAAGTTAAAAATTCTATGAACAATTATTCTACGAGTGTTAATATTATGTAAAAATTCAACCAGTGAACTACAATATTTCCAGTAAGGACAATTAAATTTGAACTGGATTTAATCATAAATAATCGATATAATTTTGGAACACAGTCTACAGGACTGATAATCAGACTTGTGTCTCCAAAGATAATTGTCCAATGTGTTGGAAAATTTCTGTACATTGTGTAAATAGTAATGTGGGTCGCCACACGTGAATGATGCTGTTTTGAGCATTTTTTTGCAGTTAATTTTAAATTCAGAATAAAATGAGATAAATTTACATGATGTGTTATGCCCTGTTGAATCTCCTTCTATCCTTATTGTCGCATTGAGCCAACAATCAGTAAAGCATTTTTTTCATTTGATGTCGTTTTTGCGATTAGCTTTAACCCATCTGGCGCCCCGGGATATTTTGACTCTCGTGCTGACTGATTCTTGGTAAAATGCATATGTGGTCGTGCGGACTCCGGTCTAAACGGGCACATAAAATAAGATAGAGAGAGAAATGGCTTCGAACGTGGGGCTCGAGTTAGACACGGTCAATCGCATGCCGATTTAAATTGTGATAATTTTTATATAGATATTTTGGGAGTTGAGCGATGTCTGGTTTGGATGAATAAATTAGTAGGAAACCCAATTAGTGGGGAAAATTAAAAATTTAACTTGGTTAATAATTAGAATGGGTTTTATTATTTGTGATAATGGCTTAACCATTAGGGCGTCAAGTAAATTCAGTAGTAAACGTTCGATGACTGGACATACGCTTTATTAGAATCCAGGTGGAGGATATTTGAGAACTTGCGTATTTTTCTTGTGATATTGTGGTAAATGTAATTCGTAAAAGTAGAGGATTTTGTTTTTCCATCACGTCGACATTAGGACAAATCTCATTTTATTAGAGTGTTCCAATTAGCTATTCATATTTCTTGTTCTAGTTATAAGCTTGTGTCTGCCGACATGTATACCCCTAAGTTTTGAATAATAATTGAAAATTATGGAAGAGATGATGAGGATGATGAGGAGTTTGGAAGAGAGTTCCAAAGAAGCTGGACTGCGTGTAGCAGCCATTATGAAAGAAAATACAGAGGCTTTGGAAAAGAAACTTAAAGAAAATTCTGATAAACTTAAAGAAAGTTTAAATGATAAACTTAAGGAAAATTCTGATTCTTTAGAAAATAAACTTAAAGAAAATTCTGATTCTTTAAAAGATAACTTGAAAGAAAATTTAAATAGTAAATTTAATTCTATGGAAAATAAATTTAAAGAGAATTCCGAAATTTTGAAAATGTCACTTGAGAGTAAAATGACTAAATTATGCGAAAAAACACATGCGCTCGAAACTTCATTAGCTACTAACGCAAGTTTAATGGACGATAAATTTCGCGATGCCGATCTAAGATCCCAAAGCTTAGCTGATAGGATAGAACATGGTCTTAGGAAAGTTGGTGAAGACATGATCAACCTAGAAGTCAGAGTGAAGAAAGAGAGCAATGAGATGGCAATTCTAGTTGTTCAACGTTTGACAGAACAATTCAAAGAACTCGTAATGGGAGAAATAAGAGAAGGTGTAATTAATGAATTACAAACTGAAATTAAAACCACAGTTATCGATGAAATTAAAGACACACTCAAGCTGGAAAACCAAGAGGGAGTCAAGGAAATTAAGGAATCTTTGTCATCCCATATTCAAGTAATTTCCAAAGATATCCAAGCAACTCAGAAGGACATATCAGATGTGACAGGATCATTGAAAAGTCACGAGGCTGTTATGAACCAGATATCCACTGATGTCAAGGAGAACTGTAAGGAAACCGAAGCAATTAGAAAAATGGCAGAAGAAAACCATAAGGAAATTGAGGCTATGAAAACCCAAATCAAGGACGAGAAACAGTCTGGCCATCTGTTGAAAATGCCAAGTGTAAGGGGAGAAGAACAGATACAGATAAACCTAGGAGCAGCTAGAGAAACTGATAGTCAAAGACAGGATGAGGTCAGGACAGTATTTCAATCAAACCCCATAACTGTATTCAAGAATGTAGAGGATAAGCCTTCTAAATTTTCAGGGCGAGATTCTGTGACACCCGTAGAATTTTTGAGAGAAGCAGGTGATTACCTAAAAGATTCCAAAATCCCTAAGGAAAGACAGATCCGAGTGATAGGGAAATTTTTGGAAGGTCCTGCACTTCTTTGGTTTAGAGCTTTTAGGTCCACTCTCACCAATTTTGAGGAGTTTTCCCGTGGATTATTAAAAAAGTTTTGGTCCCCGAAAACCCAACAGCAAGTCAGAGCAGAATTATATTCAAAGAGATTCTCGACGTCACAACCTACTCGATACTCTACGTAATTTTCTGGACAGCTTTCTAAACTACAACATTTAGATCCGCCGATGCCAGATAATGAATTAATTACCGCATTAATACGTCAGTTTCCAGCAGACGTCCAAAGAACTTTGATCGCTGCTGACATATATAATATGGAGCAATTTGACGAGGTATTGCAGAAACTTGATCACACGAACGCTCAATTCTTCCATCAGAAGGGAGGAAAGAATAACAACGCTGTGTACGCTGTTATGGCCGACAGTTATTCCCAAACACCTCGAGAGATTCGAGAGGGGCGAGAAGAGAAAACGCCGAGGGAAGAGCCCGATAAAAGAGGATGGAATCAGTACAATAACAGATACAGTTACAAGCCTTATGCGAGACCGGATGGTGGATATCGATATAATACTCGATGGAGAAGGCCAAGGGATAATCAAGGAAGGTACCAGGAAAGAAGGTACTATGGTAGAAACAATAACTACAATAACAGAGGGAATGTGAATACTCGTCAGTCCAATGAAGAGTTCAATAAGGAGACGAGGAAGAACTTGGAAGAAAGACACCAAGAAAACTTGCAGTTCTTGGAACAGAAGATCAATGAACCAGGTCCATCGGGAACACAACAATCCCGGGGGAATGGAAAAGAAAAAAAACTTCGAATTCACAGTAGAAGATAGAATTTTAAAAACTTTCACTTCCAGGATTATTAAATGGCAAGCAGAGGACGATGACTTAATTCAACATAATGACGAACGGAAAGAAATGGGTACAAGAATTAAAATGCCAATCATATCATGCGAAGTATTCGGTATGCCTGTCGATACTTTAATTGATACTGGGGCTATGATTTGTCTTGTGAGCGAGAAGCTTTATATTCTGTGGAAGCTCAAAGAGAATTTAGAGGAGATTCCAGTATCAGGAATTAAAATCCGAGGAATAATACCCAACAGAATATCTCTGTGTAAAACACAATTATACTTATGTGTTACTATTGGAGGACATGATTTCCGACATGTGTTTGTAGTAATGAAGGACATGGCTTTTGACATGATATTGGGAGCGGATTTCATTCAGAAATATCAAGCAGTGATAGACATGAAGACAGAGATGATCAGATTCAAGAATACCGAAGAGATAAACTTCGAGGGAAAAGAAGAGGAAGACATCGAGGGAGATGCTCAATGGTCTCTGATTTTTCATGAAGCTGAAGGAAGAGAAGTCTACACTGAGAAGGAGTCCCCAGAACTAGGAAAAAATTTGGAAGAGTATCACGATATTTTTGATATTAAACCTGGTGAAATTAAAGATTTTGAATATCGTATTCGTGTAAATGATGATGCACCTTTCCATGCTAAATTGTATCCGGTAGCGGAAAAGCATCGAGAAAGGGTAAAAGTGCTTATCAAAGAGATGGAAAGTAACAATGTGATTGAAAAGTACACTACCTCTTATGTCAATCCATTAGCAGTAGTGTCTAAGCAAGATGGAAGTCTGAGACTATGTTTAGACGCGCGAAATTTGAATTCAAGATTGCTGCCAGAGTATGACAGACCACCAATCATTAGGGAACTGTTAAGGAAATTCCAAGGCAAGGTCTGGTTCTCTAACATTGATCTCACTTCGTCCTACCACCACATTAGGCTTAGTGAAGATTCCAAAAGGTTTACAGGATTTATGTTTGACCAGCAGACATATGTATTCCGCCGTCTACCATTTGGAGTCAAAACATCTGGATCTGTTTTGATCAGAGCACTGGAACAAAACTTGAGTCCTGAAGTAAAAGAGATAGCAATTTGTTACATAGATGATATCCTAATTGCATCTGAGACTAAGGAGGAACATTTGTTACATCTTCAGATGTTATTCGCAGATTTGAGAAAAGCGAACTTTAAGGTAAACCTTCGAAAATGTCAGTTCTTTCGGAAGGAAATAAAATTTTTGGGCCACATTTTGGATGGTGAAGGATACCGTCCCAATGAGACAAAGATACAGGTGATTGCAAATTTCCCTAGACCTACTAGAGTGAAGAATGTCCGCAGTTTTCTCGGGACATGCCAATTCTTTGCAGGGCATTGTCCAAGCTTCACCAAGACGGTTGCTCCATTGCAGGAATTATTAAAAAAAGGAAACAAATGGAAATGGAATGAAGATCGTGAACAATCATTTCAAGATGCCAAGAGTTTATTGGTAAACAACGTGAAATTAGAGTATCCTGACTTTACCAAGAATTTCATCATAGAATCCGATGCATCCACCGTAGGGATTGGAGCTATTCTTCTTCAAGAAGATGACGATCACAAGAGACGTTACCTGGCGTTCATAAGCAGGAAACTTCGTCCATCAGAAAGGAATTATTACACCACAGAGTTAGAAGCACTTGCTGTAATCTTCGCGTTGGAGTCATGGAAGAAAATGTTAATTGGACATTCAGTAATTGTGAGGACTGATCACCATGCATTGGAGTTTATCTTGAGAACAAACTTTGCCAGTGATAGGATAACTAGATGGTCACTTTTTATTCAACAATTCAACCTAGTTATTGAACACACTCCTGGAAAGTTGAACGTTGGAGCCGATTTATTGAGTAGAGCAGTGGAGTCTACATCTAAGGTTTTTCAAGTTAACCTGACGCAGGAGGATGAGGATACCTTGAGAAGGTTAAGATTGTTGCATTTATCCCAGAGGAGAGACCGACGTTTTAGAAACATTTTTCGTTTTCTACAGGGAGACATGGATCCAAATGATGATGATATTGTGGAAGTAAACAACAATGGAAGCTATGAAATCGCCAATACACGAACTGGTAACATCATGGGAACTTATAATGCAGCGAATTTGAAGATTTATTATTCAAGAACCAGATGATTTAATGTGTAGATAGGAAAAATAAAAAAATTTCAATTTTTATTTTTTGCTAGGTGTGGGGTGGATGTGCCCAACTCTAGGAATGGGTATTACAAGATTCAGACACCTAGATATCAAGGGAAAGGCTACAGCCGCTTTTGAAAGTTGAGATATTTGAATATCGCGCTCCATTACTTCTAGAAGGGAATGGAAATTTTATGCAGCCAAGAGCATGTCAAGTGACGTAGCGAGTAGTAACAGAGGTCGAGACTATTTGTTGATTAAATAGTTAGCCATGGAGTAGAGACTTGAGACTTGGATCAGATTACTGGCACGGCCAAGTGAAAGAGAATGCACTTAGTATCAAGTAAATCGGACCAGGGATACCGGAGATATGAGGATTTCCAGATTTCAGCGTGAATCAGCGTGGACCTGACCGTTTTGAATAAAAGCCGGCCGGCCCAAGCAACATCAGCTCACTTCGAACCAAGCTCTTGCATGACAAGGTGCTGCCACGTTGAGCCAAGGCACATGGTTGCCGGATCTACGCAGAAGATATCTTTAAATTGTGATAGTCACAAACGTGCTGCGATACATGTGGAACATAGTAAGTTTCCGGCAGAGAGAATCACTAAGGTGATTGTTATTTTTCTACGGACACTGGTGAAATATTTTATTTCTATATGGACATATGCTAGACTTTGTCTAGAAAGTACTTTGTCACAGTCCAGTAATAATAATTTAATACTTGGATATCTTAGTCCAATTAGTCAGTTTCATAAATTGTAACTTGATAACCACTCCGATCTTTCAGTATATTGAAGGCCAGTCTATCACGGTGTTGTTCATTAGCCGACGAAGGGAAACTATATGTTGCTTCGCGCATGATAGATGGTGATAAGCCATGCCCAGGGAACGATCTTCAGAACAGCCGTTGATTGGTTTAGACTGTCAGTGTTTTCTTGTACTGAAAAGATTACCGTGAGTTATGTTACAACTGACATATTTGAGAATAGATCACTTGGATCTGACCCCATTTAAGCGAAATGCTATGGCTTTAACAGAAGTCAATATTAAAATGGATCAGCAGTTACTTCAAACTTCAAGAAATATTTCCACTATGTCGTGTTAGACAGATTGTGGGTATATAATGGCGGCCGATACAAGGATTAGACGTGCGTGTCCGATAGGGCATGTATCTGGATAAATCTGGTACAGACCAGGTTCACTACGCTTCAAGACCAACGAGAAATGTAAGCCACTTTTGACTTTATATTATGCCTAGCTAATTGGAACAAACTCATTTTCTGCAGATGACCAACACATTTGTTTTTCTTCGTATTTAAATCTTGCAATGATTTACGCAAGACATATTAGAGTTATTCTGAGTATTTTCAGCACTCAGAACAGTTTAGGATCGATGACCGAGCAGAACGAGCATTTATTTGAATGTTTCATATTTTTTGATAATCACGGTAATCAGCCGATGTAACTGTAAAAGTTAATAATTATTTTTGTTGAGAAATGGATATTTTATCCATATTCGAAGAATCGAACATGTGGATTCTCACATAATGAAATAATAATTAAACACATTCACAATAATATAACTAATAATAATAATAATAATAATAATAATCCACTAATAATAATAATAATGATTTTCATAACTTTTCTAAATAATTCTTGGATCTTATATTTTCTAATAATCACATTTATTGAGAGAGAGCTTATGAAGTAGTTTAATCATTTCTAGTTTGGAACAGGTGATTTTCCGAAGGAGAGTGGTTAGCGCAAGCCCGCATTCAACCAACATTACAGTTCTGGTTGAACAGTTAATATTTGCAATGAGCAAAGTATATTTTTCAGAAAACACGGAGAGGCATGAAACGGGAAGCAAATTATATTTGTATCAATTAGGATATTTTTGTATTTATATAAAATCATGACGTAAATACACATTCGAAAGTGAAATAAAGATTATCATAAGTATGGTAACTTCACGGGTTGAACTGAATGGTAAAATAAAATAAACTTGTAAGTTTATAAATCTTCCAGTGTTGATAACAAGCAGAGGCTTGATTTATTGTATAAATTTTGGGAAGAAAATTTATGTGTGTGGAGTAGTTGAAATGCCATTCCCAGGTGCGCATGTTTAAGTCGCAGGAATGAGTAGGTTTTTATTTGAGCGTCAATCAAATAGCAGGTTCGATGACTCAGTGTTAAAGAAGGAGTATTGGAACTACACATTGCGTCGTATGAATGACCCAAAGGTTATTTCTTAAAAACCATCAGTTCTTATTTCAACCTTGTTTACGGATTCCATTAAGACTTTGATTTTGCTAGAACCCGGATTTGTCATGATAGTATTTTATTCTTCTTCAGAGGAAGACCTTTGCCGTTGTTGTTGGAATGTTGTGTTCTTACACAAATAATAGAATGGGCCACTGCCAATTAAAAATAATTCTATAACCACGAATAATTTGAAGGATGTTTTCAATCCTAGTGCCATGAACTAAATGAATTTATTATGAAGCTACAATTCTTATTTCCGCATTCTGTCGAAGAATTGCAGGCTGTGAAAGTTACTAAAATGGCCACAAATATAAATATTTTTCTTAATAATGATTCCAAGTGGAGAATCGAATAGTTGAATGGTCCAACAATTTTTTGATCAAGTTGATGATTCAGAAATCATATATTTTGTTAGGAACTTGTGAAGTTCATAATCGAGTCACTTCTCGAAACGTTTAATGTCAGAAGAACAATTAATTTTGTTGTGCTTCGCACAGTTCTTCGATGCTATGCTCAATGATCAAATACTTTTCAGATGTTGTTATTAATATGTGTACATAATTTGTGTTGATTCAGAGATAATAATATTTTTTTGACAATATTTTCTTTTGAAACTGGAAAAATAAGTGAAAGTTAAAAATTCTATGAACAATTATTCTACGAGTGTTAATATTATGTAAAAATTCAACCAGTGAACTACAATATTTCCAGTAAGGACAATTAAATTTGAACTGGATTTAATCATAAATAATCGATATAATTTTGGAACACAGTCTACAGGACTGATAATCAGACTTGTGTCTCCAAAGATAATTGTCCAATGTGTTGGAAAATTTCTGTACATTGTGTAAATAGTAATGTGGGTCGCCACACGTGAATGATGCTGTTTTGAGCATTTTTTTTTTTTGCAGTCAATTTTAAATTCAGAATAAAATGAGATAATTTTACATGATGTGTTATGCCCAGTTGAATCTCCTTCTATCCTTATTGTCGCACTGAGCCAACAATCAGTAAAGCATTTTTTTCATTTGATGTCGTTTTTGCGATTAGCTTTAACCCATCTGGCGCCCCGGGATATTTTGACTCTCGTGCTGACTGATTCTTGGTAAAATGCATATGTGGTCGTGCGGACTCCGGTCTAAACGGGCACAGTAGTAGTGTCACAATATGTAACGTTAACATAATATGTTTGTACAGATTCATTTCTTACTTCCACAAACATTTTTGTTGACAATAATACATTCTAGAGGCTTAGGACAACTTGGTCATCAGTCCCTTTGGCTGGCTGCGTGGCTCAGCGGTAAGGTTCTCGCTTGCTGTGCCCAATGTTGAAGGATTGAATCCTGGTGCAGCCAGTTGGCATTTGAGGGTGCGCGAATGCGAGGGAGCCGTGTCATTAGATTTACTGGCACGTTAAAGATCCCCTTCGGGGCAAAATTCCGGCACCCCGGCGTCTCTAAAAGCCACAGTAGTTATAAGGGACGTAAAACCAAAAACGTTACAATTATTATTATTATTATTATTATTATTGTTATCACATTCATTTCACCACATAAGTGGGACATATCAACATATCGTCGGCTTGTTTGCAAGACGGTATGGCTAATTCTCTTAAGGTGGCACATTGAGAAACGAGTGAACAATTATTATTATTATCATCAGTCCCGTGTAGTTGATGATGTGTGTAACTGTATTAGAGTCAGGGATGGGGCAGGTGCCCTGAAACTTCACGTACGGTACTATCGTGGCATTTACCTGGAGGGATTGTGGAAAAGCCGGTTTAAACACACTCAGGATAGATGCTGACAGCGCTGGATTCCCTTCAAGGTAACTGTTTTAGAGTCATTTGAGGATAAATTCCCGAACAAAATCATATTGTTCCGACATTAGTAATACTTCGTAGGGCATAATTCTTACCGCATAGAGCAGCGACTGGTTTCACTCGATGCGAAATTGAATACTGTATAGATAGATATGACTGGTTTGTAGTTAGCACGTTCTTGATATTTTAGAAAAAAGATGGACAAGATATGTTCGTGTTCAAGTTTATTGGGAATATCTATTCTGAATTCCATCCGATGCGGACGTCCAACTCCAGGTATCGTCTTCTAGACATAACAAACAAGGCCACAAACCGTGAAAAATTCTAATCAATGGAGGCCAAATACGCACGCACATAGACCTTCGTACATACATACATGCATTTATTTTGGTGATTCGTATGGGTCTTTGGTTCTTTTGACTCTAATTCCCCTTTTTTCGTGAGATCTGACACGACTCCGTGAGGCCAATCACTATAACTTACTTCAATTTTCATGGAAGTAATAATAAAAGTTCATTTATGTAGGACATTTTATTACAATAAACAAATTATGAAAATGCATACTGTACCCGAGGGTCGTGGGGCTGACTGACATCGAACCTGAGACTCTAAGGAGGAGAAATCATGCCTATGATTTTATAGGGTATCGAAACTAAGCTCTCTGAGAGGAAACAACCGCATGGAACCCAAGACACAAGTAAATAATGATTACTGATGTAATCCCAGCTTGATTCCAGTTACCTGTGAGGAATTACAAGCAATTTTATGGAAAAGAAGTGTATGCTTAATGCCTTAACATACAGAATTCTAGCCAAGAGCTCAGATCTGGAGGCTTTGTGACAGTTTACAAATTTAGCTCGAACGTGTAGGCGTGTCAGACAGACGCCAGATACATCACAGCGACCTATTTCCACGCGTCCTGTGTGTTGGGGAGAGTCAAAATTGACAGGAGGAATCCCCGTTTCACAAAGGCCAGACAGTGGAAAGAGGAGGGAGCCAGGAGAAATTAATTGATTACTCGCAAACTAAGAAAGCAAGAGACTTGAGAGTAAGACCCGTAGGAATAAAATCTCGAGGAGATAGGGGATTTCCCTGGAGCATGGCATGGGTACGCCAACTGTAAACCAATTAATTAATTGGACGATCGGATTCCTTGCACGAGACAAGAACCGTAACCTCCATGCGAAAATGACCTAGAAAAATGCAATTCCAAGCCGGAAATTGCATTATCAGAGAAGAAGACGCTCTGGAAATCTGAGGGAACTATGTTTTCGAACAAATCCCTTATATAGAGCAGGGAAGCTTGGAACATGTAGTTCTTTTGGAGAAGTCACGCGGGGAGGACGCCACTCTCCCGCGCCGGAATTTGTTAAACAACGCCACGCGAGTGAATTATAAAGTCTTATAAAAGTCAACTTGGAGAAGTCACGCGGGGAGGATGCCACTCTCCCGCGCCGGAATTTGGTAAACAACGCCACACAAGTGAATTATAAAGTATTATAAAAGTCATTTTAGAGAACTCAGGCGGGGAGGATGCCACTCTCCTGCACCGGAATTTGGTAAACAAAGTCACGCGAGTGAAATATAATGAAACTTAAAGTGAAGCTGAGTTAAGCATACAGTTATCTAAAGCCGCACAGTAAGTGACGAGCATGTTGAGTGAACAATTTAATTACACCAGTTTAACGTGTAACACAGTAGTAAAATCGCGAAGTCATGATCTAGTTATTATCGTGATAACACAAATTAAACTATGCACGGTAGATCATGGGGTGGAAAGAGCATCACAGGCATTGTGATTAATGTCAAGCCACAGACACTACATTGATGGTAAGCGATCTGGAACAAGGATCACATACACTATAGCAGATACACTAATAGTTGAAGTAGGAGATACTGGGAGCCGTAGAAGAGGAATTAGTCAGGAGATACGCGCAGGTGATAGAGACTTTCATTGGGAGGGAGGATATGTCGGAAAACGCGCAGCCTGCACCTCTGGAATCATGTAGATTTGAAGACCAGGTAGGCACCACTGTATAAAGCGAGTGTAATATAAAATGTAATGTGTTTTAGTGTTGTGAAAATAAAGTGTTTATTATAAAGTGTTTTATAAAAATGAATGAAAGTGTTCAATTTAAAATGTGTAACATCAAAGTGAAAATAAGTGATATGAAACCACAAGGAATGTATATTGTGATCACCATGGAGCGCTGTTAGATGCAACAATGGTGGGTCACATGCTGTATTATTGGATTCGACCACTAAGTGAGAAGGATGTGAGTACCATTCCAATGTTATAATGTATCAGTTAAGCTCACCATATGTCCGTTTTAATAAAGTGTAACAGGGAATTTGAGGTAAAGATTTGTACGAGTTTTCATTCCTCGTAATTGTATTAAAGAGTTTGCACATAAGAATGAGTTTGCTTACGACAGAAATGCGTAAGAGCACGCTAAATTTAATAATAAAGTTAATGAATAACTTAATGAATTGGTCAAAGTCGAAAGAGAGATAATAGTCAGCATGATTATGTATGAAACGTTAAATTGCATCAATTCCAAGGAATTGTAAGGTAATATAAATTAAAGTGTGGAGAAATATATATGTCAGGATGTTATTATACATGTCTAAACGTAATGAGTATCATGAGTCACGCAGTAAACGTTGTAAAATTAAAGCCAGATTAATATCAGTAATAAATGCCAGTAGAAAGGCGGATGATGTAAAATCATGAACAGCTAAACGGAAGGAAACTGGAGTGTCATATGGTCAGAATAATTTAACAGATCTAGTTGTTGAGCCGCTAATATGCGAGCGTCGTAAAGTAAAGCCATAATTTTTACTTTAATAAATGCAAGGAAAAGTCTATAGTACGATGTCAGGACAATATGCGCTATTCTTCGAAGGTATAATTGACGTACAGCCGAGGGCGTACAGGTATATTGTTAACAGCGGATGGGGACAGATATGGTATCTGGTCGGCCATGCCAGCGTCATGAGAGCAATTAAGGAGTAACTGTGTCACCTTAATTAGCTGCATTATGGAATGATCCGCCCGTCGAGGCGTGACACCATTAATAATGGAAGGGTCCGAGGACACCTTACCACTACTTCGTTACGTGGATGTGGGAAACTGTAGACACCACAATCGCACGCATTTAAGCCGTATTTGACTCCCATGACTTCGTCGCTATAAGATATCCATTCCTTTGCTATTAATATTTTGTGAGCCTTAATGAGCCAAGTAACATTACCCTACGTGATAGGAGTTAATATTTAGATGTTCAGATCATAACGATGACCCAGTTATGTGCTTGTCCGTAAAAATGAAAGTATAAAACAGTTGAAAGTTTGTTGTTATGGTATGAATAAGGAAATGTGCCACAGCTGGAGAGAGGGGCTGGGGAATTGTTGACCTACCCAGGCGGCCATCTTTCTTTAGAGGCGGAGCTATTCCAGACCTATTGTTCGCACAGCAGGGTGCCTGGCAGCGACCGACCCTTGAAATAAAGATACTGGGCAATTAAGATGTAGAAATTGGTATTCTAAAATATTGAGAAATTGATTCTTTTGATTGCGAAATCAATTATAGGCTTTCAGAGGATATGAATCCCTCTTTTAATTGTTGAAATCGCACAAGATTTAGCCAAGTTAATGTTTCATAACATGTAACTTCGCTAAACGTACTGACACACTATGAGGCATGGAAACCCAGTTTAAAAATGGTAATATATTCATACGGGTAGCCCGAAACACGGGTTGACGCAATGTTAACAATAGATCGACTTATTATTGACCAACACGAGGACATATGGTGTAGCAATTAATTAACTAGCATTGTTTATTTATAGTAATGAAGGTACTGTTGTCCGTGTTAAAGAAAAGGAGAGGGAGGATGATTGTTACACAAACAAACAAACAAGTAACCGAACGTAAATGGTAAATGCATTGTTGAATCGTAAAGTAGAGATAAATGTACCGTGAGCACTACGGAGAGTCAGATTGAGTCAAGTATAGTATCATTAATGAATAAGAAGTGCTATATGTGTACAGTCTTATGTAATGTTTGTTTTGATTGATATTATTATTATTATTATGGATGTAAGTGATGTGCATGAAATATGAACGTTCGTCAAGTGACAATGAATGCTTTTTAAGTGTGGAATATATTTAGTGAAAGTGTAAATTAGGGTGTTGAGACACCGTACCTAGACTCAGGAACTCACAAGAGACAGTGTTGCAGCATGCCCGAGTAGGTCAGATTTTTGATCCGAGCTGTGGAGCACAGATGAGTAAATTTAGGACTTGTGACCCTTTAGAACTGTCATCTGTGTGCTCCAAACTTTGTTTTGCATTTGTTGGGAGTAATTTAAATGTAATGATTTTCTTTTGTTTTTGTTTATTATGCCATGATTTAGAATTAAATGCAGTCATTTTAGGAATATGTTTGCTTTTCCTGTAGAGTAGTTACCTTGTAGTCATCAAATCCTGAACATGTGTTCGTACAGTGGGGGAACGTAACATACCCCGAAAGACCGCTGGCAGTTGGGTTGCGAATACATGTTCTCCAGATAATGTCATATGGGTACAATACCAAGGGTAAAATTATTATGTACATATATTGAATTAAAGTTCCTAAGATATCCTCATCTGCCTGTTGTTAGCACAGGCAGTACTGCGTACTATAAACAAACAAAAAATATTATACCTAAGTATTTCCTGTTCTTGAAATCAATGCCTCAATTTTTTCCATATCAAAGATAACGTTTCATGATTTACACACACTGTATTTTACTTCACCTTAGGTTCTCTTATATCCCTTGATCTGGTCATCCTGGAATCAATGATCTCATGCAACAAGATTTTCTCGTAGCAGAATGTCAGTTACATAAGCATTTTTGTCTCCAGAACTTATCGTCCCTCTATATTGTTTCTATGTGAATGTCCTTAGGCGTCCATACCACAAAATAACATATTTCCCGGTATGTTATTTCCAACTGGCATTGTTCTGGAAATAAAAATCATGTGAGTGTTAGAGAGTTATCAATCTGTTCTCTTCTGAATGGCACTATTCTTGACATTCTCTAGGCTTTTTTTTCGCTTAATTTCTGCCAAACAAAATCCTTTTAGCTTTTTCAGGCTTCAAGTATGGTCTTATTCCGTGCAGAATAAGGGCAATTTACTTCGACTATAGCGTCATCTCCTATTAATCCGTCTGGGGAGGCACCTAGGAACCCATAAGTTTTATGTACGAAGAGACCATATTCTACGACTTTTCTACCGATTTCTCCTCTAAATTTCTTTTGCAATTCGCTCATTATCACAGTCGTACTGCATTGCTTTTGAGTGAAATTCGCCGTACAAACATTTTTTTGCTACTGGAGCCCATTTCGAAGAAGGTTTCCTCTTGCATACATATCCAAAATTGGATGCCGTAAGTCTGTCCTTTCTAGCTGTGTGCCACTTTTCATTTTCCCTTTGGCCCCTTGTTTCCTTTTCCAGTTTTTGTATATGGCCTTCACTAAGCGTTTTATCTTCTCATCACTAAACTCTCTCAACAGTACCTCATCGAAATCCAACAGCATTGATCGGTTTCCATAATCACGTGAGACAGTACCGTAAAACGAGGTGAATGGGATCACTTTTGAACTTTGACTGTTAGTAACTTTTGAACCACTGAACTTTATTTCGTATTCTTTTAATTGAAACATGAGTCCGCATCAATAGATTGTATATTGTTGGTAAATATGGCTCTATCCCAAAAAATTAAGTGCATTTACGTAATTAAGTACGTGATCCCATTCTCCTCACCAGGTGGGGTGAATAGGATCACTCCTTGATTTCTATGACTAATCCTATTCAGATGAACTGTAGGGTGAAAGGGATCATTATTTAGGACTCTGGACTACTCTTAGAAATATCAGATCATATTTAAAATAAACTTTATTACTTTATTACTTAAAAAATATACATATTTATTTGAATGACAACGTATTCACTACGTAAATTATAAAATTGGTGATAAACACAACTATAGGGTGTTATAATTGAATGCAAACTTAAGTTGCCCCCTACGGATATTTTCTGGGCCCTTCAGTCTCACAAGTAATGTCCTCCACAGCTGGAAACACAAAGATGTGTCCATGGAAGTCACTTGTGGATTTGCATCAAACAAACGTCCCTTCGAATGTCTTCACATCTTTACTGTCTACAGACCGCAAAATTTGGCCTACAAAATAAAGCAGCTTGCTTGTACCTTGTGTCCTGGTATCTGGAGGAAAACTTACTAGGACCCAGTCTCCTTCAGCACTTCATGGAATTGAGAATTTATTTGCTGCCTTTCTATACTTGGTCCTTATTCCTTATAGCTAACGTAGCTCTTTCTATAGAGTTAAGGTCAGCTTTGCGGTGTACCTTGCTGTGTGGATCTGGTTTGTAGTGCCACGGCATACTCAAACTTAACATCAAAGTAGGCCTATCTGATCCTATTCACCTGCCAGTCAGAAAAATAAGGCAGGACACACACAAAAAAAAGATTTCATCACAACTGATAATATGCAAACTGAGGATGATACTTGAAATTAATTCACTACCGTAAACATTCCTTATCCAAATATAAAACACAAATTTTGCAAAATGCTAGTGCAAGCACATGTTCCACACAAAGTTATTTCACCAAGCTAATTTCGAAAAACTTGTAGCTTCTGGTTGAATGTGTATACTGTTAAGTGCTGCCAACTTAAAAATTGGAAAACATGTTTTAGCATAGCGTTGTACCAACACAAGTAACACCAACTGCTAACAACCGCCTTCCGGTTTATGTGGTACATGTAATATACGTTTATGTTTACCAACAAAATTTTGATCCCTTTCACCCCACTGATCCTAATCACCTCGTTTTACGGTACGTTTCATTTCATTAGACTGTTGTTGGGACATTCTTTTCCCTTCTCGCAACGGAAATAAACTTTTTCGGAAAGCTGTTCTTCTTCTCATTCTGCAGAGTGCAGTGTCATTCACTATTGTGGCAATTTTTTTCTAAACTGATTTCATTGCTTTATAGTGCCAGGATGGCCCAAACTGAAAGACCAGCCCGGCAGCTTTGGTTCTATGAGTGAAGGAACCTCGTTTCCCTCGATTGATCTGCTTACCTCCCGTGAATTTTGCAACAAGGGACATATAATTTTCGGCAGGATTGCTGGTGGTGTTTGATACTAGATGGGAAATGTTTGCAATTAGGGGCTGCAAGCAATAACGCATAAGTTTGGTTGCAGTTAGCTGTTTGTCTTCACCTCGATCGCTGGTAGTTTAAAAGTACTGTTTGCAGTCTTTATGGATCCCAATACAATCCAATTCTCCATTTTCACAATCGCTGCGCCTTCATTTTTCCACACAACGCATTGTTTTCATTTGAAGTCGAATTTGCTTCTCTGAAAAAAGTTGACACTGAATAAGTAGTGTGTTTTGATCGGTTCTGGCCCCTCCACCTCCACACCCTACACACAAGATGGCGGCAGCCCGATATCTCTCGAACGCATGGTCAGATTTTGACGAATGAGGTGTCATTGAACTCAGGCTGATACCCCCTTTCCATTGGACAACATATTTCAACCCCAAAATAAAACCTACCCCTACTAGGGGGTGAAATTGTATTTTTTTAGAGAATCTCTCTTTTCAATTGCAACATGTGAGAGTTTGAATGTCGATATGGAATGAAACGTTGTTCTACATAAAGTGCATATGTGCGGTGGATAGCCACTATGAATTAACATGCTTGTTTTCTGTTTTTACGCATGCCCACTCATGGCTTTTGTAAGAGGGTGGGGGAGCGGATCCCTATGGATGGGTTATTGTTGACGGGTCATTGTTGGCGGGGGTCATTGTTGCCGAGTCCTTGTGGACAAGTCCTTGTGGACAGGTCCTTGTGGACAAGTCCTTGTTGACAGGTCCTTGTGGACGAGTCCTTGTGGATGAGTCCTTGTTGATGAGTCCCTTTGGACTTATCCCTTTAGACCGGTCCCTTTGGATTGGTCCCTATGGACTGGCCTATGGTCCCTAATGCTATGATGAAATTAAACGTTGTTCCACATGAAACGCATGTGAAGAGCCGATTGCTACTATGAATTAACATGTTTGTTTTTTGTTTTTACGCATGCGCACTTGTTTTTTTTTTTGTAAGCGGGCGGGCTTTTTGAATAATGATTTATAGATGAGTTATTTTTAAAAAAATTATCAAAAGATCCAAAACTAATATCTCATGAATCAGTAAGGCTAGGGACCTGTATGAGAGGTCGTTGGACTTGAGGTGACATTCTGTTTTTTGAATATATTATTTATTTATGTCAAAAGGACCTAACTGCACTTTTGTTAATATCTCGCTAACTAATAATCAGAGAGGGTCAAGTGAGGTGTCATAGGACTCAGGACGGTCAACCCTTTTCCATGACCAACGAATTTACCCAAAAGATCTAAGGTCATTAGCTTTTTAATATCTCATGAATCAATAAGGCTAGGGACCTGTATGAGAGGTCGTTGGACTTGAGGTGACATTCTGTTTTTGAATATATTATTTATTTATATCAAAAGGGCCTAACTGCACTTTTGTTAATATCTCGCTAACTAATAATCAGAGAGGGTCAAGTGAGGTGTCATAGGACTCAGGATGGTCAACCCTTTTCCATGATCAACGAATTTACCCAAAAGATTCAAAACAGCAAGGTCATTGACCTATGATTTTATAAACTAATAATCAGAGAGGCTCAAGTGAGGTGCCATGGGACTCAGGATGGTCAACCCTTTTCCATGACCAACGAATTTACCCAAAAGATTCAAAAAACAGCAAGGTCATTGACCTAATATTTTATAAACTAATAATCGAATATCTACATGTGAGGTGTTATAGGACTTAGAATGGTCAACCCTTTCCCATGGCCAATGAATTTACCCAAAATACCCAATACATCAAGTTCATCGACCTGAGATTTTATAAACTAATAATCGGATACGAACATGTGAGATGTTTACCATGTGTGTGATGAAACATAGCTAGGTAGAGAAAGAATTAGTGTAGGCTACATGTATGGTGATTGACAAGTCTTTTACCATTGAAACTTGTTTTTCAGATCAAACTGCAGTATAGAGAGAGTATAGGTTGTAGGTATGGGTTAATAAATGACGAACGGTGTACACACAAACTCTGATTTATCGATTCAAGAATTAAGAGTAGACTATCTTTAATTGATTGGTTAAAGAGGATAGCTAAAACATAAAAATGCTCAGTGGTTACCGGGACAAGATGGTCGCTACACACACACACACAACAAGCTTTAAATACTTGAGGCTAATAATCTATACACACACACTCGCTTGTTCTAAACTAAACTGTGTTGCTGTCAGTGCTCAGACAGTAGGCTGATGACAAAAAATGCATTGCTAACAGAAATATAATCATTTCCGGTTGTATAATGTTACCAGTTATCCATTTTGTGTTGCAGTGTTAAGCACTTTTAGCTCTTGTACTAGTGGTCTTAACTCAATTTCCAGGTCTAATGCCTAGAACGAGTCAAACTAAGAAACAAGGGCAAGGTGGTGTAGTGGTTAAGCTGTTAGCCTTTTCACCAGGGTTCGATTTCAGGTTAATATGCATGTCATAAACATATTAAACAAAACAAAACAAAACAGAGATAACGTTCAAAACTGATTACATTTGTGTCTTTCCAAATTATTACTTGGATTACAAATACAAAGGTGAACTGGGTTTGATATACACTAATGCTGTCTATCACACACTAGACTGTAAGAAAGCCAAAAGAGCAAAAGGCGTAGGTAGAGCAGTGGTAAAATTGCTATATGTAGAGAACTACCTAGCGGTTTTATGAACTGGCAAAGCTATATATCGCATAAACAGTGTAGGATACAATCCAGCAATCAAATTTGTATCTTGTGGAACAGAAAAAATGCACTTTTACCTTGATGGATAGCAAATGAGTGCAGATGAATGACCTATGCATTAGCCTACCATAGGGTTATAACCACGAGGTGGAGGTGTGACTTCTATATTTTATTGTTTAGACAAGGCTTTTTTGTAACCAGTAGATTTAGTATTTTGTAAATATTAATTTTTGTAATTGTAAAAATAGTGGAAACATTTTTTTGTAATTGTAAATGTTAATTGTATAATTAAAAGTTATTTGGGATAAGTGTGCATGTCAAGGATAAATAGCGTGGTTGTATTTGTTTTTCAAAGACAGGTATGGTTGTGTGAATGTATGACTATAGATAGAATGATAGAGAGAGAGAGAAAGTGTGTGTGTGTGTGTGTGTGTGTGTAGCATTGATTGTTCAACCAAAGCAAACACGGCAAGGTAGGATGGTGGGGTAATTAATGTATATAGCAAATGGTAAATAGTATAATCTAGTTTTTTTAACACATGTGTTTCTTTTAAATGCAGCGTTAGATAGGTGTTAATTTGTAAAACAGTCTTACCTACAGTAGTAGTATTAGTAGTAGTAGTAGTAGTAGTAGTAGTAGTAGTCCTATACGTTTTTGGAAACAAACAGAAAGAGAATGCACTATTGCCATGGCCAAGCACTTCCATTAAAATAATTTCAAGAAAATTTTAATCAGCAAATGTGTGTTTTACAAAACTAAACTTTCAGCATGGACTAAATCATAAACGTGTCGTCTGTGATATGGAAAAGATAGGAAATCCATGTTTCCATATCAACACAATTTAAAAACTTAAAACTGACCTTTAAAAAATGTAAATGGGAAATTGACAAGTGTATAAACAACAACAAAATGGAAAATTCTTGTTTTCGTATCATGAAATCCAAAAACTTTAAACTGACATTTTCAAATCGTGTACATGGAAAATTGACAAATGGCAATGTGTGAAATGTGAAAATGAAAAACAAATGAACAAATGGCTATCCTTATTTAAAAAAATAAAAAAAACCGTCGTGTTCTATCGTTAAAGTGTGAATCAAACCACATCTACTTATTTGAATCACCCGAGACTGAGTAGACCTGTTTTAGTTCTAATATACTTTTAAAATTTTATGTTAAAGCTCGAATTGAACTCAAGAGCTTTAGAGTGCCAGCTAACTATTATAACCGTTACGTCACAAAGACAACTTTACACTACTCTTAATGAACAATAATAATAAAAAGAATAATAAATATTGATTTTTTTTTAAGAATGAACATGGTAACACTGTTTCTGTTGCACTGTCTGCTAGCTACTAGCCAGCAGCTGGGGTCTTAGAAAACGATACAGTTGACATTTTGCAATGAGATGTGACATGTTTCAAAGTATAGTATTTTGGGTTGGTGTTGAGTAAAAACTAATCCTGTACAAGGAAGCAAGGGTTCGAACCCCTTACCTAACATTACTATTGCCTGAACATGGCTTGACGACACTGTATTATTATGATACTCGGTACACAAACCATAGATAGAGTGTATTGTTTAAGATCACTTTCTTTCTGAACATAGATGGAGATTGTTGATGGTTAACAATGGCATTAATATAGTAGGACGTGGGTATAGCAATTAAGAAAAAACAGACAATACCCATACAATATTTTTATTTATTTAATATAAGTACTTGTACAATAGTTACATTCAAAATACATTTCTTTTTTCTCTATTACTATTTAGTCCTTTTTGATTCTCTTGCATATGAAGGGTAGATAACCTTGTAGTTCAGCCCCTTAAAACAACAACAACAACAACAACAACACAACCTTTTTGCATAGTTTGTGATGTTGATAACTCTTGAGATGTGGAAGATGGATTAAACATAACTTTTACAGCAGGGGTTAAATGTTGCTCAATAAACACTGCACTATTTTGAGTAGCAACATTTTTTTCTTGTACTAGCTTTTTAGCATTGTCATGATTAATTGTTGACACCAACAGTGTTTCATTTGGTGCACCACATTGATGATCACTCACACTTAAAACCTTACCATTTCTACTTTTTAGATTGCCTCGACATCTTTTTGACCTCTCTTTTGAGCATCGCCAAAATATTATTCCTTTTACATTTTGACGATTATAGTTATAAGAGTAGCCTTTATAGAGTACACGTTGTTTACCTTTGTAAGTTGTAGTAAGTTCCATAGTAGCAACTAACCTGTTAGTATGATTTGCTCACTACAAAGGTTATAACTGTTCTGATAATAAAATCATTTAGCTTTGGCTTTTATATTTAATATGTACAGTTTGAAGTGATAGCAAAAGTGAGAGCAAAATGGTAGCATAGTGGTAGAAAATATAACATGTATTGATAAGAAATAGTTTAAGCGGTTATGTGGATCCATTACATAATAATTTTAGCACGACGAAGCTCATTTTCTATATCCAATAGTTCTTCCTCATATTCAGTATAACCAGCCTGTTTATAGACATGCAGTTGCTGAAGCCGCCGGATTAGCTTACTTGGATTGTTCCAGTAGACAAATTTAACAAATGATTTTTAGGTGTAAACAAAGCATTACCATTATCATTATTATCTTCATCATCAACATCATCATCATCATAACCATTATAATTATCATCATCATCATCATCATCATCATCATGATCATTATAATCCTCATCACTATTACTGTATAGTCATTTTTGATCCTTTTGCAATACCACATTTTGCACAGTTTGTGTTGCCTTTGATAATGTTGGGAGTTTTTCAGACATTGACAACTGTCCTAACACGACTTTCTGAGGAGATGATACATGCTTCTTAACAAACAATGCACTATCTTGAGCTGCAATATCTTTTTGTGGGACAAGTGTTTTAGCATTTTGAAGAGTTTTTTTAAACAGCAACGATGTTTTATCTGGTACACTACATTGATGATCACTCACACTTAAGACATCACTATTTTTACTTTTCAGCTCACCTCGACACTGTTTTGAACGATGTTTTGAACAACGCCAAATAACAGTTCCATTTTTATTGGTTCGTTTTACAATATATGTGTATCCTTTATAGAATGCGTATGGCATACCATTGCTATTTGTTGATACTTCCATGTCAATTGTCAAGCATGAACTGATCTCTAGCAAAGTTCACTCGATAATATAAATAATAGTTTAAAGTGGGTGCAAAAGTGGGTGCAAGAGTGGGTGCAAGAGTGGGTGCAAGAGTGGGTGCAAGAGTGGGTGCAAGAATTGGTGCAAGAGTGGGTGCAAGAGTGGGTGCAAGAGTGGGTGCAAGAGTGGGTGTAAAAGGGAGTGCAAGAGTGGGTGCAAAAGTGGGTGCCGCTTATAGTAGGCATGAATTTTACTAGAATGTGATTTTAGTAAATGTAATTTCTAAACCCAAGTAGTGAATAGTCAGTTGGTTTTGATCTATGCAAGCGTAAACATGTCACATACACTGGTGATGGATACTCAAGGCTTTAAGGTCAACGAAAACAAGTACAGTATATATTTAAAGAGGTGGCTATCATTGATTGCACAACACGCGGGTTACCATATCTTTTTACGGACTAGTGTTTTAACATTTGAAGTATTTTTTTAAACAGCAACGATGTCTTATCTGTCACACTACATTGATGATCACTCACACTTAAGACCTCACTATTTTTAGTTTTTAGTTCACTTTGACACTGTTTTGAACGATGTTTTGAACAATGTCAAATAACAGTTCCATTTTATTGGTTCGTTTTGCAATATACGTATAACCTTTATAGTATGCATATGGCTTACCATAACTATTCGTTGATACTTCCATATCAATTTTCAAGCATGAAATAATCTCCAATAAATTTCGCTCGATAATAGAAATAATAGTTTAAAGTGAGTGCAAATGTGGGTGCAAAAGTGGGTGCAAAAGTGAGTGTAAAAGTGAGTGCAAAAGTGGGTGCAAAAGTGAGTGCAAAAGTGAATGTAAAAGTGAGTGCAAAAGTGGGTGTAGTTTATAGTAGGCATGATTTTTACTAGAATGTGATTTGAGTAAATGTAATTTCTAAACCCAAGTAGTGAGTAGTCAGTTGATTTTGATTTATACAAGCGTAAACATGTCTCATACACTGATGATGGATACTCAAGGCTTCAAGGTCAACAAAAACAAGTATATAGTTAAAGAGGTAGCTATTATTGATTGCACAACACTGAATCTATTTTTGAAATTTTGACAAAGGGCCTAAGTGCACTTTTGTTAATATCTCGCGAACCAATAAGACTAGGGCATTGTATGAGGTATTGTTGGACTTTTTGCCGAAGACTGCTGGTAAACACCTATGTTCCCACGACCTTTTTAAAGATGGCGGCTAACCCACGAGGGGTGATTAAAAAGTAATCCAAGCGGCGCTTGTCGATAAGCAAACCAATAATCAAAGGGGGGGGGGGTATGACAGAGCATGAGGCGATAACCCCTTTTGATTGATCCCTGTTGATTTGCCCCTTTGGACTGGCCCCCGTTGACTAGTCCCTCTGGACGGGTCCTTTTTGAAGGGAGTCATTTTTGACGGGCCCCGGCTGACGGGTCACTGTGGACGGGTCCCTGTTGACAGGTCCTTTTGACTAATCCCTTTGGACCGGTCCCTTTGGACTGATCCCTATGGTTGGCCCATGCATTTAGCCTTGAGTATCCAGTGTATGTGACATGTTTACGCTTGCATAGATCAAAACCAACTGACTATTCACTACTTGGGTTTAGAAATT